>JAYJMH010007453.1:0-25092 GCA_036873815.1 Phacellophora camtschatica
ACCACACCTCGTGATTCCTTTTGCCTTTGCCTGGAATTACAGAGAGTTAGCAGCTCTCCTCACACTTTCGCAGCAAGGATGACCTTGGTGGGATTCGAACCCACGACCTTGCGATCGTGAGTCAGGCGCCTTAACCACAAGGCCATTGGGAGCAAATTTTTTTGACAGTGGATCAAACATCCTAAAGCAACAGTCCATAAGCATCACTAAAGTTATTTTTCAAAGATACAAGACAAAATTTTTGTAGTCATACCGGGTGACCCAAAAAAAGAATGTTCCTCTTCGACAGGTCATATAAAATAAATCGATTGACCAATTGAAGCGATTCCAACATCGTTTCAAAGATAACACAATATTTTTGATAATTCCTATTCTCGGGATTTATCCAATCTTTAAAATTGTTCGAATATGTGGATTTTATGAAAAGAGGTGATGTAACCATAAGACAATGAGACTGATCTTTTAAATTGTCTTGGAGATAGTAAACACAATGTGAATATGGCCAATGAATATAGAGAGGTCCCAAGTGTCAGAAAAAAACAACAGTTATATTCCCAAGTAAAGATGGCTACCGTTTGACCACGTTTTATAAAATATATGCATTCAACATATTTTAAATACCGGAAAAACTCCCCAAATTAAGAAATATCTAATAACTTAATGTTTCAATTATTAAACGATGTTTGAATCACATAAATCGGTCAATCACTTAATTTTATATAACCTGTCAAAGAGGGAAACTCCTTTTCGGGTGACCCGAAACGATTAAAATAACATTTTTGTAAAAACAAATCTTGAGACTTTTACGTGAATATTAACACTAAATCAAAGTTTCTTTTCGAGTACTCGTTGACTCTGGTTTATAAAAAATATCAAATTTTGGCTGTTGATTTTAAATATTGTCAACGTACTACCAATTAATACTACCAAGACTGTCGTTTGAAATTTAGTGGTACCCTTTATAAAATATGTTTAGTATGAAATAAACTCAAAATGACATAAAATAAACTATGCACAATTCATGTATATCTCAAGAGGGCACACACAGTGGGTAAATACACGGAAATAGAAGAAAAATCAACTTCGAAGAATTCTATCATTATTTGGGTTTTCTGGAAGCTCGATAAAAACTGGACACACCTATGCACAAATAAAGTTTCTACCTCATCTCTGTCCAAACTAATTTCATTTTAAATAATGGAAAGATTAGAAAAAAATGTAGGCCTCTTAAATTTGTGTATGTTATAATAGCCAGATTATATAAAGTGTTACTAACTTCGGATAAACTAAACCGATGAAAAAATTAATGTTTTCATGAGTTTTAAAGTACATCGGGTGTCTCTCTTTTGGCATTTTGAAATCTTGATCATTAAAATATTTTAACCAACCAATCAGCCTCTTTGACGTTGCAAATAGATTGCTGGAGAGATCAAACCCAGTTATCCTTAAGACGTGTAGGCATACGAAAGAATGCTTTGTTTGCCTTCAGTTGGTATCAAGACATCATACGATCTGGAGCCATAGTCGAGCAACTATGAGACCCAAAAGGGAATACAATGCTGAAGATGACATGTTTTTCTTCAAATGAAAAATTCTTAAAAATGATCACGAAATGATTCTACACTATTAAACGTATTTAATCAAAGGTAACAGTGCAGACATGAAATAATGATTTTACTCTATCCCCCCCCCCCCCCAAATGGTGAATGCAATGTTTCCGCAGTGTTTAGCTGAAGATCATCTGCAGAAAGTCTGTTCAGGGGAAAATTGGGTCTTTTTTATATTTATTATCGTTGAAAGTGTTAGGGGGCCAAATTTGAACAACTGATACGAACCATTTTTTTAAATCCTACTTCCGCGTGACCCCTTTATTGTGCCCACTGTGGCACAACGCCTCAGTGTGATATTAATCTTCGTGTGTCTTTTGTTTTCTTTTTCTCTACCAATATATATATATATAACAATATATAAGTATATATATATCATCAATAAAAAACGAACCTAAAAGTTGCGGCATCTTTGTTTCCGCTAAAGCCATTACATTGTCAAATGTTGCATCCAAAACCTACAAATAACAAGGCACAAAAGAAAAACTGAAAAATTAAAAAGTATATCTATATCAAAATGCAATTCATCAGAATTATAAAGTTAAGCGATCTCAGTGGTACTCACTACCAATATCTAGCTATTTGGTAAATTAAAAAAAATAAAGTACATGTCTCATGCAGGAATAAGGGCACATACGATTCTTAAAAATACTGCAAATTCTACCTTTCATTACTCACATCATATTTTATCTAATAACGGTCGTGCTGTTTCTGATCAAAGTCAAATGAAATATATCTCTAGTTTATCTGCATATTGTACATTTAACACACCACGAAATAAACATGAAATCGACTTAACAAAACAAAATTCAGTAAATAAAGCTATAGAGATATTCTATATCAAATGCAAACCCCGTCTAACGTCAATCTATTTTATTTCAATGACATTTTATATAATTGTTTATCTCATCTAATACAGAATTTTCTGAAATTTGGACCATTTTATCCCAAACGGTTCCGGAATTGTGACCACTTGAAATTTCCTCTCTGAGGCAAACGAAATTCAAGTTAAATTCTGTAACTTCTTTCATGTAGATCACAGAGGCGGCGTCTGAGAGTAATATTTTTTTTCAAGAGTTTTGTGTAATTATTTTATTCTTCAAATTTTGAAAAATAAATTATAACAAACTCAAACAGAACTCTTTCAAATCTCAAGCCTTTTTTGTGGAAAAAAGTCACATAGAACGAGCGTTATGTAGGCTGGGCTGTATTGACTCACTAATCTTCCTTTGCTGTTTGCTTTGTTTCACAGGCAGACGATAATTAGTTGTTAATCCCCTGATATATGTTCTCTTTGGTTGATATTATGGCTGCTGCACGCAACAATCACGATGGCCGCATTTTGAATACCGTATCCTTGTTTTCGTGACGTAGTGCCCATTGTACAGCTGACTTTAAAACAAAGAGTGCCTCGCAACAAGGTAATCATTCCGCCGTTTGAATACCTCGAGAAAGTTTTCCATCGATCTTCAAAAATTGCTTTAATATGGACTGAGTTCTGACAAACGAGTACCCTTGAGGGTGTTCCGATATTTCTAAAGCTTTTCAACTAGTTTCGGAGTACACGGAATGAACTAAGCCATGAACAGCGTTTGCACTAAAAAAAAGATGGACGACCATGTCCAAGAATAAGATGTGAAAGGCCAAGCAAATTTGTTGTATGTGTCTTTTCTGTAAATGTTATGTTAACCGAGGTTAACGTTAACCGTAAATGATATGTTAACCAAGGATGAAACTAAAGAAGTACAAAATAAATAATGTAAAATGTTCAGAAACATATGTGGAATCGTGTTGGTAAATTATGCTCTGTTATGACCATCCATGTCGAGGTAATCAAATACATCTCTGAATACCTTGCTTATTTTTCAGACATGCGAGCGGGGCCGGCTTAGATGAATGAAATATTTCTTCAAATTTGCATTTGGGGCTAAAACCCAAGCAGGTTCTCATTTTAAACGCAAAATCTCACACTAGATGATTAGATTGTCGAAAAGATTTTAATTAACTGTTTTTAAATTCTATCTTCTACAATTTAAATTTAAATCTTTAGATAAAAGTGTCATTTCTGCAAAAAGAGGTCTTGCATTTTACAATGAAACGACTAGCGTATCATTTAGTATGGAGTATTTTGTAGCTGGGTAAAGAGTCAAACATATTTACTACATGAAAACTACATGAGTCTAAGTCCATATGTTTGAAACATGATTTTATTATTCTTTTTGTAAAGGACTTTTTGAAAAGAGTTATCTGAATAATATGTAACTTACCACTGCTTTAACTCTGGGATAGGCCATTGCAGCATAAGATGCTGAATAACCACCTAGAAAATCAAGGCAATTCATATACCGGGTACCAAAAAACGCAGAACATCTTTGAAGAGCAAGCAAAAATCGTGTACTGCACGGATTACAGTGATTAAAGTTGATATTCACGTCCAAAAGACAAAACTAGTTAAAAATAATTTTTGGCGGTTTTTTCGACGCTTGTTCTTCCGTTATGAGCGATTTTCAAAAAATTGTCGATCTCATTGAAGCTCGAAAACATTCAAAAAATTGATATTATTGAGGTCAGACATTGACTTCAAGATTTGAAAAAAAATGAAAAGCCTATATTCAAACTGAGAAAAATGACGCGTGAAAACTGAAAACGCATGAAAACTGAAAGAGTCTTTCATTCGCAAGAGTCTTCGACAAGGTTGCGGGAATTACTCGTTGTTCATGTGCTTTCAAGCTTCTGAAATTTGATTAACGTTTTTCAGTGTTTTCGAGATATTGGGAAATAGGAAATCTTTTTGAAAATCGCTAATAACAGAAGCACAAGCGTCGAAAAGAATCGCCAAAAATTATTTTTAACTAGTTTAGCCTTTTTGACGTGAATATCAACTTTAATCACTGTGATCTGTGCAGTACATGATTTTTGGTGGCTCATCAAAGCTGTTCCGCGTTTATTGGCACACCTGGTATATATAATTCAAATACAGCTATGTAAATGACAGCATGCTAGAAAAAAGAACCAGCTTAAAGAACCATATGAGCCTAGGAATTTTGTAACAAGCATAGTGTATGTTTTAGCAAATATAAAAAAGTTTATTTAATTGAAGCCAAAAAAATGATTCACATTTTTAGGGTAAACAGAATACCGTAAAGTGACGGGAACTAAATCTAGACAGATTAGGAGAAAGAACAAATATTTGTTTGGATACTGAATCAGCTGGTTTGGTGTAAGTTTTTCAAAAAGCCTGACAGTGACAGACAAGAATGATGATTTAAAGCAAGAATATAGATTTTAAGCCCTACTTTCATTGTTAAAATCTGCAGTAACATTTCAAAACCACAGTCTTAAAATTGATATCTCAAACTATAGTATAGTCTATGGGTCATTTGTCCAAATAAGAATGTAGAATATCCTTACAATCATACAAGACAAAAATTAATAAAAACAAAAATACTAAAAACCTACCTATTGACCATGCAAACAAGATTATGTTTTCGAACTGAAATCCAAGCGATGTCACAGCATATTTCATAACTACATCAATTGCTCTTTGTTCTGAATTTGGGCTTGGAACACCCTGTAGAGTAAAAAATAAACCTTTAAAGTGATAAATAAACAGCAACGAACGCCACAAGTTAAAAATACAGAAAAAGAGTCCAATCCGAATTGAATTAAAAACGAAATCTATGGAAACTGTAAATTTGTTTCCATCTGTTTGGGATATTCTTCGAATCCCGCTCGCTCTGTTGGAGACCACAAACAGTGTTTTGTGCGCTTCCTCCCAAAAAGCATAGTTTTCAGAAAAACAAAACAAAGTACGATTTTTGGAAAAGCATATCTTCATTAAAAACACCAGATAAAATGATTTTTAATAAACGTGATAACATATACATAAAAAACAAGGTCGCCACAAATGCGCAAAAACCTAACTTTGAAACAAACTCAACTGTTGCTCATTTTTCAAATGTCTTGGAATTTTCTGGATCATGCCTTAGATAACTGATGAATCCTAACAAGGTGCATTGTACACATTTATAAAACATGGAATGACAACCAATTCCACAGCTAGCATACTAAAAAAGAAAATTGTCTCCTCAGGGAAGATTCTCACTGAAGACTTACTTACAAAAACCGCGATCTATCAAATAAATAACAAAATTGATTAAAGATTAGCTTCATAAGTGAATTTTTTTTCATTTTAATGCGACTAAATATCTTAAACACAAGTACTAAAAGGTTGACCTGTATTCAAAAATAACAAAAATTAATTGTGTCAAGGTAATTGGGGCTCACTGTGCTGCCTGCAAAGCCAGGATGATTCCAACCAAGAACTGAGTATCCAGCTAAAAACAGAAAGAAGCACCTTACAAAAATGTTGTCAAGCTAAATATTACGATTAAATAGCACACTATTATTAGCAATGAAAATTCCTTTTTTTCGTATGTAAAACTCTGCATGAAACATAAATTAATTTATTACAATTATAGTGTAAGCTAGAATTCACTAAAAACCGACATTCGTTTGCCGAACGCTCCAAGAATAATTTTCATATGGCAAGAATCAAAAAATTTAAAAGCAAGATTACTTGGTTAAAATAGACGTTTGCTTGTATATTACTAAACTTAGCACTGGTCACATAACGAATTGTACATAAGTAAGTAAGTAAGTAAGTAAGTATTAATTGCCACTTTAGATTGAAAATTAACAATTCTAAAATGGAAAAGTTAAAAATAAGAATATTTACAATTTTGCAATAAAAGTAATACTTAAACAAATCAAACTAAAAATGAATAAAATATAATTTTAAAAATTACGTATCTCTATTAGAGTGACAGGGATAGCACTATAAGATAGAAAGACCTTGATTCCATAATGGTCCTCATAAAGATATGTCATGAAAATAAAAGAAAAGTTTCTCCCAAATAATGTAAGGAAATTATTCGTTCAAATACATAACACAAGGTGAAATATTTCATCTTTCCTCCTCTATGAAGAAAACAAGGAAAATCAACCTGTAATACTGCCTTTAATTGTGCTCACGAAACTGAACGTACATACTGTTCTACCTCAAGAATGCAACCACGAAACTTACCAAGTCGTGGTGTAACCATGCATCCAAGCTCATAAAAACCTGCATTTCCTTCTGATGCTATCACCTATAAATAATTAATAATTTCGTAAGTAATTAATAAAAGTTAACTATAATGTTCTACCGGGTGCACCAAAAAACGCGGAACATCTTTGACGAGCTACCAAAATTCGTATACTGCACAGATCACAGTGATTAAAGTTGATTTTCACGTCAAAAAAGCTAAACTAGTTGAAAATAATTTTTGGCGATTTTTCTCAACGCTTGTTCTTACGTTAGAAGCGATTTTCAAAAAAATGTCCATTTCACAAAATCTCGAAAACACTGAAAAACGTTGATCAAATTTCAAAAGCATGAGAGCACATGCACAAAGAGAGATTCCCGCAACCATGTCAAAGACGTCATTTTTCGCAGTTTGAATAAAGGCTTTTCATTTCTTTCCAAAGCATGAAGTCAATGTCTGACCTCAATGATATCAATGTTTTTGAATGTTTTCGAGCTTCAATGAGATCGAATTTTTTTTTGAAAATTGCTCATAACGGAAGAACAAGCATTGAAAAAAATCGCCAAAAATTGTTTTTAACTAGTTTTGTCTTTTGGACGTGACTATCAACTTTTAATCACTGTAGTACACGATTTTTGCTAGCTCGTCAAAGATGTGCCGCGTTTTTTGGCGCACCCAGTACGTGACAACATTTTAACCGTATTTAAACTCCCCCGTGTTGAGTTTCAACTCGGGCTCTCGTAACGACATTACACATTTCTGAAAGCGCTTACATAATTAACACTCAACTAAATTCATTAAAAGGAGTTATCCTTTCAATCCTGGCTTAACCTTATCTGGACCGGGAGGGGCTAAATTAGCCCCCCCCCCCCACTACATTTTTTGACACAACTCGAGAAGCGAGCGCTGTTCAGATGCTTCTGAGACTTTTTGATTTTTCCTAAATATTAGTCAACTTAGTCAGCATATGAATGGAGCAAAGGAGCACATTTTGACATTATCAAAATTAAATTTAAAGCTATTTTTATATTTTGATGATGTCATAATTACTTCCATTTTCTGCCATGTAGAGCATTGTTATGAGTTTTCTCATGGATTTACTGTAAAATATAGCTTAATACATGATGACACATTTCTAACGATTTAATAAAAATTTTCACTGCGCATGCGTGAAAATCTTCCCACAATTTTGTCAAAACATGCGCAAATTTCACAAAAAATTTATATACATTGAAAACTACCTGCTTTTTGAAGGAAAATGACCTTGGTGTCCTTCTAATTGCAATCTACAACATTGTGTCCAAATTGCAAAATAAAAACTTTACCCATCTTTGAGTTGTGAAACTTCCTCAAAATTCATTCGTTTTTATGACGTCATCATCATGAAGTCAGTGGTTTAATTACCTTGAAAATTTGCCTATTATTTACATTTGATATACAGATCATGTTGTCTTAATTGCAAATCAGTAACTATTACAAATTTTGATTTAGGAGGGGGTTAATTTAGCCGTTGCTCAAAAAGGCCCGGTCTAGATAGAGTTAAATCCAAATGCGAGCATCGTGTAAGCGCTAATCGTTGAGTTGGGTTGAGTTTATTAGCAAAGTTATCAAATAGCAGATGCACTACATAAAGTTCTGTACAAAAACCAAAATTGAAAAGATGAACAGGTACAGCCTTTGCTTTACTTAAAACAAATTTTCCAGATCACTCACTGGTTCTCATTCTCTTATGATCATAACAGGCACAGGCCAGTTTTTTTAGTTATTCACGAGATCTTGTTCTCTCACAACAAAGATTAGGCAGAGTGACTATTGAAAAATATGTTTAATTTTTTATTAAGGTTTTATTAACGGTTTTATTAAAGTTTATACATTTCCTGAAACAATGAAAACGTACCAAAATGTTACCATTTGACTCTATGTTCCTATTTCGCTGATCTAAAAAGATTGTATCAATTTCATTGTTATCTTCAGCCAGTAATTTTGCACGTAGGCCACCCTGTAAGCAAATTAAATTGAAAATCTATTTAGGTTAAACATAAAAAATATGCTTTCACACACCTTCATCGAGACTTGATGACCAATACAGCAAAAATTAATCCTACTTTGCGATTTGATAAAATTAATATATGATTATTCCATGATTATTAAATACCATTCATATCCTTTCAGAACTATTCCATGTTTGCAGCTATTCCATGTTTCAGAACTATTCCATGTTTTCGTTGTGTCTTTTCAAAATTTCATAGCATTGAATGCGCTGATTACAAAACAGAAAACATTTTTTAAATCGGAGGTATTCGGGATTTTTTATGACGAGCCAAAGGGCAAAATTTAGTTAATTCTGAGTCTGTTCTTGATTCAGTACGGCGCAAAAAAGGTCTCCGTCGAATGAACTTTGACATCATAGTGGGAATCCATAAATTCATTGACAGAGCCTCGCCTTTCGTCAGAAATGAAAGCGACAGTTTCACGTGTCTTATCAACTTGTGGCAACAATTCTGACAATGACAAATGCGTAGCACTTTGCAAAGATCCATTTTCCATTGATGGTCGTCTAGAGAAGTCAAGAAAGTGATGATCTTGAGGCACTTCGGTTCCTCATTTTCACCACCTTTTACACGGAAAGGTAAGTTTCATCTGTAAACTATTTATGCCTGACTTGTCTAAGTTAAATTCATCGATTATATTGATGTGATTCTATGTCCTGCAAGAAAAAATACGGCGAACGAGAAAAATTGTCTGGTCAAATTCGAACTCCAAGAAGAAATTTCGTGGGGTGTGGGCTAAAAACCAAAAACTAATGGCCTGAATTAGATTCAAATCAAACATTTCATCGATTTGTGAATCGTTTATGTTAAGCTACTGACGAGAAAAGAATTTGTCTTTTAAGTGAAAAATATCTTTCCAAGAAGTAAAGAAATGGAGAATCTGCATCATTTCAAGATATTGACCCAGCTTGACACAACGCCGCAAATGAAAGAAAATGGTGGGAGGCAAGTAGTCAACGAGCCAACAAACAAAAATAATAAGACACTAAAAGAGGCACTTAGAGACACATAAATCAAGCGATTACATCCTTCCATTTTCGCATTAATTTTTATCTATATGAAAAATATATGAACATCTGCAATTGTCTTTTTCTTGAATCTTATTCGTCATTGTTTTTATAAGTTTGCTTCGTCATTGTAGTCGAAATTGTAGTCGCTCCACTGTCGCATTTAATTGTATTTGATTCGGCGCATGAGAAGAGCGACATCTGACCGGGGCCTAACAAGCAAAATCTCCCATTGATTGAAGTTTAGTTTTCATGCTATTTTCATTGCCAATTTAGGGCAATTCTAGTCTTGTGCTGTCTTCTAAGAAATGTCTTGTTTATGTTGTTTTTCCCGTTCCTTGCTCCTCCCTCTTTCGTTATCTAATCTAAACAAGATTCAGCAGCAAAAAAATTATGTCCATTAATGTTCAGTCCAGCACGAAGTCGACGAACGAACAAAGAGGGCATCACAATAAAAAATACGCGGTCAACAACTGTACCCTTGATCACCGCCAACAAAAACACCAGTTTCGCTATTCTGTGCAGCTTCCAAGACATAACATTTGTCAGGTCGAGAGAACAAGCCATTAGCGTTGTTAAAAATTCACTTTATTATGAAGTCATCGTCAAAATGTGAATAAAATGAGACAGAAAGCTTTTTCGAAACGTTGCTAAACGTGCGAATCAACATGGAAGCAGGAATTGGGTTCCCACTATGATGTCAGAGTTGACTGGTTTCCAGATCCCACAAAATGCGGTGCTTGATCACGTCGGGGTGTCATAAAAGCCCCCATAAATCATTATCCACACACCTGACAAAACAATTTTCAGTCTCAAATTCAGAGTACTGAAAACTATTAAAATATCCAATAAACTGTTTTGGTGAAGAGAAATTTTGACATTTTGAAGCATGCAGAGCTCGATTATCAGCACTCCCAAGATTACAAATTGTCTATCCAAAAATCATAGTTTTTAACAATTGCATTGCTATTTGGCCATTCCTTCTTCTCAGAAAGTACTTTTTTGCTTCCTTTAATTAGAATATTTATAAAATATTGATTATTATTCGCTCTTCTATCGTTATCTTATTGTATGTAATTAACCTTCCCTGATTTGAAATTTTCGGGTCTTGACGATAAAAATAAATTGTGAACATAACCCTTTCACCCGGAGAAGGGTCATACGGCCAATGGAGGAACAACGTAAAGCCCATAATATTTTAAAGCGAATCATTTTCAGAAGGTAAATGCATATGCAGGTTAAACATTACGTTAAGTTCAGATATTTCCCCCTTAGTTTATCATATAAATTTAGTTGGTCTGCATGTGCTATCCCCTGCAAAACAAAACTTGTGTTGTAGTTACCTGCTTAGCAGAAATAAATCCGGACATGAAAGGGATAAGCTATCTTGAAACAACGACAAAAATATGACACATTTCTTTTAAATATGAATAATCTTTACTAATCATGGAGTAATCATAAATCATGGAATTGTCACAAAAAGTTTTCAAAAATTTTCTCTAATAACTCCAGCAAGTCAAAAATAGAGATTCATCGTTTTGGTCATTAAATTGATTGTAAAGCGATTCCGTAAAAAGATTTGTTTATAACACACACACAAATGCCTCTGACGTGCTCTCATCAACAAAACAAATGTGATAAGCATCAAGAGCCAACAAAAGGTATTAATTAGCAATATAGCTAGCCTGCGTGCATATTTTGTTGTAGTCTGCACGCAGGCTACAATATAGCATGATGTTATTAGGCCAGGTGTTATTAGTAACTCAAATTAGTCGTTGAAGTTGTTTGTATTACTGGAATGTTTAACATCCCCTTCTTTTGATCCTTGTAAGCTGCTTAAAATTGTATGTTCTGCTAAATTTTATTTCTCTTAGCAGCTTTCTACTTTTGCTACGTTTTAACGTCCATGATATTTGTGAAGATTGAAGGCCTATATCTCTCTTTTGAGTTGCTTTAAACACTGACAGCGCTGGAAGGGGGGCTGGGAGAGGCAATTCCTTTTGGCAGCCAAATTACGTTACAATCGTCGAATTCTTTTCCAGATATTTGTTTATAATTTTTCCCCTTCTGTAACAGATTTATTCGTTAATAATATTTTCTATGAGCAAGTAAAACATTTATCCTAAAAATGTTTCCTCAATGATGATTGTCTGTTTAATCTAAAATGGCGTTGTCCTCTGAGCATAAATTTCATGTTTCTTTCCAACTATTTAAGAGGAAAATATTGAAAACGTTAATGTAGATAATTAATGCAGATAGTATGTCTTACAGGTGCGATACGTAATTGTTTCATGCTGCAATTATTCCTTCTAATATTGTCACTTTCATTACATTCATTTTCTACCAATAAGCACGTAGCTTCTCTCCTTAGCTCGAAAACAGGCAGTGCAAAAATATGAATTCCATTGCACTTCTTAGTTCGTTTTGGGACGGCTTTGGGACTTGATCGTGGTATATACTGCCCTAATCATCTGTCTCCTGGCTGTCTTCTAAAATTCCATGTAGCCCACGGAGTACTCCTTCTTCTGTTGGAAGAGGTGCTGTGGCAATTACATCATCATCGATGAAACTTTCAGCATTAGTGTCAAGTGGCAAAATATTGAACTCTTTCGGTCGCAATGTCTCCATTCGTTCCAGAAGATTTTGAAGGGTTCATCGTCACCTTGCATTGCATTCTCCTTAAATGCTTTCAAAATACCTTACTTTGCAAAGTATTAGACCAGTGTCCTTTCCGTAACCACTCTCCAAGCAGTTACCATCATATTCATTGCATTGATCATTGAGATTTTCGTCAATCTCAAGGTCTTTGCATGTCCAATACTGTAATGTATTTTTCTACGATGATCACTCCGTACTTTGCTTTAAAGCTACGAATCACTCCCTTTTTTCCATTGGTTGCATTTTAGACGACGTATTTGGCAGAAAAAAATCAGATTGATGGCCTCTAGGTTTTCGGTCAGGGCAGTTGACAACCAAAAAATCTCAAATTTTGCCTCGAACAAAGTACCATCCATCCAGCTCTTATTTTGATTCCTGTGACGGCAAGGAAAGTTATTAAGGCCGGCAAAACATCGTGGACCTTTCTTTCAAACGTCGCATCCAGAAATCAAAGGATTGAAAATCATCTAGCCCAATCTCTTTAGCATATTCTAACACATTCGCATTAAACACTGTTCCTCAAACTGGCAGACTCTGCCTTCTGGTAGATAAGAACCATTTGTATATCACTGTCCAAATTTCCGTAGTTATCTGTTGCTGGTCTCTTACGTTGTGGATTGCATCCTTGACTGAATGCGTCGATAATTTTCTGCTTGTTATTCAAGTTAAAAGTGTGTTCTGTGACACTTTTTTACACACTGAAAATCATTTTTGCGACTAAACAGGACTGATCAATTCATAAAATAGAGTTTAGAGCAGCTATGGCGAGTAAATTTGGTGAGGATTAAGTGTTTATAGCTGGAAATACCGTATCTACAGAAGAAGAACTACCTATTGTCGTTTTAAAAGAATTTACAATTGACTCGTGCGTAAAAGTTTTCACGTTTATGAGCAACGAGCTCGGAATGGAAAGTTTGCGAAAACAATATTTTATTCTCTCAGGGATGATAAGAACGGTTTATGCCAAGTAACAATAAAGGGTCCAGCGGTGATAGTGACGGCATGCAAGTCCATGTAAATTGATATTTGAAGGGTCACAGACAATTATTGAAATTTTGCTGATACAGTTGATGAATAACGACTAATGACAGATTATTATGATGATACAAAAATGACACGTGTTGAAATACCGAAAATCGTTCGAGAAAGCGAATGTTCCAGTTAGCAGGCATTCGAGTAAGCTGATGTCAACTGTATTTCCAAGTCACACTTTGATATGTTACCTGATTTTATACTAAAAAAGGTTAAATACTTCAGGTAGACTCCAAAACACATACGTTTTACTTCAGGCAAACCTGTCATACCAAATGTTGTGTTGCAAAAATAAGGCAATATTTTGAAGAGCCTCACTCCACTGAAAGTTTTTTTTTGCTGGCATTAAAAGTTCAAGCGATGACTAAAACCTGTCGGTAAGATGGTAGATAATTAAATCTCAATAACGCTAAATTTAAGTATGACAATTTGGACACAAGGACAGTAAAGTTGTTGCAAAACAACCACATTTTAGGCAGAATACAAAGTTATTTCTTTAGTATGCCTTTAACTCTGCTTGCAATAAAATATGGAAGGGGCACTTATTCGATGGAGGCTCATTAAATTTTGTGGGTCTTTAGGAGTGCACTCATTCAAAGGGCTGCTCATTCTAAAGGAGGTGCTCAATAAATGTTTTAAGGTATACAGATTCAAAATGACGTAAAATCAGTTTGTTTAAACCCAATAATTCCGTAGCCTTTTTCCAAAGAGTCGTATAAAAGTACAAAAACATATACCTGTTCATTCAAAAGAGCTCTACCATTTTTTAACTGTTCAGCTGAAAAGAAATTGATTACAATGATTACAATGAAGCAAATAGAAATGAACTATTTATGAACAAGTTAGCGGAGCCTGGAAAAATTCTATGACACCGTCAACTTGCCCCACGTCTATTTATTTTTAATACAAACGGAGAACTGAGAATTTTCTTAATCCAGGCAAGAGGCAAAAAAACTAATGAAGAAAGAAAAATTCAAAAAAAAAGACGAAAGAAAGAAAGTTGAATTCGGATGCAAGGAAAAGAAATGGTAGAATTCCATCAATTCAATTATTAGAGATTTTAGTGACCTGCACAAAAGGTTTGAGTCGAATTGATTGATATTGGAAAACAGCTCTGCCAGGACCATGGGCGAGAGTGCAGCAAGCGATAAAATGAAAATTGTTTGGAACAATCCAGTAATTTCCCAATGCAAGGCTGTAGTTGTAGTTGTAGTTGGCCGTTATTTTCGAACTGTTTTTGTTTTCAATGTATCCATATACAATATATTTTTTACATAATCGCCATTTATGCTAATTTATTTTCATCCATTTATTTAGTGGCTTGAATAAAAATTAAGTACACAATTTAGGCATGTTAGTCTAGTATTCATAAGTAAAAGTTATAAAGTGCATATTAGAAACATCTAGAAATTAAAGAATTATTATAAATGTTGAAAAAGAAAAGCACATTTCTCTACAAAGTTTGGCCATTCTGAATACTTCGTTTGTAAATTCGTTAGATTCAAAGATATATGCATTAGGAGGAGGGCGTAATTTTATAGCTCGTTTTGAAAATATAACAGGAAGGTATAACCCAACTTTTTAGCTGCCAGGAAGGTAAACATTTTTACCAGGAATGTATATATCCAAGTTAAGGTAAAATTACGTTTGCAAAAGTCCTCAAAGTTGCAAAAAACACTCACCGAGAGCTTTTTGTAGCAGCTTCACTGACCCCGGATACATCATTGGTCTTCCAAACCCATGTGCAATTAAGTACCTAAAATCATGTGTATTTAAAATCAATCATCGCCCATATTAATTATATATATATCCAGAATAGCTTTTATTAGTTCAATCGCTTGAATCTACTGATTTGGAATGTTGGCTCAACCCCCAGCCCTGGTTAGGTGTGAATTTGTGATAACCGACGTTAAGAAAGAAGACCAAGAGCACCTCGAAATTTTATTTGACGAGGAGAAATTCAAATACATAATTTATGGGAAAGAAGAAAATAACAGAATGCAGCTATTATTAATATGGGGAATGCAGCTGTCTTTAAGTCCTTAAAAGCTGCAGACGTGGCATTTGCGTTTAATTCAGTTGCAATATTTGATGTCAACAGAACTGAATTTGGGCAACGTCTCGTGGGATACAGCGAAATTGACCAGACAATACACAACGGCATGGAATACACATCTTTGGAGAGTCTAGAAAATGTATTACCAACTGCTGTAAAAAATTCAATTCCTGCGGTAAAAAGAAAAGCCCCACAAGTCCGAAATTACAAAAAATTGGTTGATTTGGCCGAATATAAGGAGCATGATTCAGATTGCAGCTGCCAAGATTGTTTTTTTGAAAATCGTCAAGCGACAGAATGCAGAATGGAGAAGGAAGACGCCCCAAAGACTTGTGTCTTTGTGATACATGTTTGGAAAGGATTACTCCTGGTTAAAAGCCCAAATTGTAAAAATAACAATTTCATGATGTTCAGAAAGAATTAGAGTCGTAGATTGTTGTAAACTTAGAAATGTTATTGTACTAAACAAACTTTGGTGTTTTTCTTTCTTTTCTGCCTACATTATAAAAAATCAACACAATTTAAACAATGACGTAGTGGTGCTGGACTAGTACTTACAAAGGTATAAAACATTCATAGGAGTACCATTTTGCAGTCTCACAACGTCATCACTTCAAAGTGTACTGGCGATAAAACATTTTAACCATTATAAGCACCAGTATCAGCACCATTTTGCAGTACCATTACGTCATTAGATCAAAGTTTACTGATAGATTTCTTAAAACACAAACAGAAGGCAATGAAAATGCAAATTGTGCCTAAGTACAATAAACTCACTATCATTACAATAAATTACAGTTGTATTTCTTAATATTTTAAGAAAAATTCTCATTTTATTAAATTTTAAGTTTCCTTATTTTCTTGCAAGTATTTCAGCACGTTTTTTAAGCGAATCAGCTGTCCTTCTAGTATGAAATTTGAACCTAGTATTTCGCAGCATGTAGCTCCCCTTTACACAGCCTTAGATCCGCAAACATTGCCTCAAAGATTTGTCTTCATCGGGAGTAAAGGTCACTAAGTATCGGTTTAGCTTTTAATTCAGCAGACGGGCAAATTGGTGGTTGGTAATTAATTATAGCATGCAAGCCAGATCTATTTTTCTCCTTGTCCTCCTTTTGGACCTTCATGGAAAGTTGTTCTTTCGACACACACGCAGAATCATCCTTACCCTCCCTTGTTCAATTAAATCAATTGAATCAGAATCACTGTCATCGCTTTCGAGAATTGTCCTTCTGAGTCTTTTGTCGACGTCTTTATTTTGGAGTTTTTTCATGGCTGTTCTCGCATTTGTTGCTATTTCACGGGAGCTTTGTTTCTGATAATATTTTGCCACTTGCGAACTATGTTTTTGGTCTCGGCTTACAATATCTTGTTCTTCAGATGTTAGTCTTCGGGCGCTTTCACTCTCCAATATTTGCCGATATCTTGTCGGATGAACGTACTTGCCAACTGCCTGGAACACGAGTTCTGACATCAGATTGCTAAATTTTGTAAACTGAGTTCCATTCCTTGTAACAGGAATGTATTCACAGCCTGGGTTCAACGGTCTAACATTTATGATATATTCATCAAGAATTCGTGTGCTCGTCTCATCAAAAATCAAAGAGTCAAACGTGTACTGCTCTGCTGTCTAGAACTCTGTTTGGTCGACAAATCCGTTGTTTTTTTAGATTTTTCAAACATTCCAATTGTTAAATATTGATAGGTCATCGGCCGTGATCCTTTCACAATATTAAAAAGGTAAACCCCAACGAAACGGGTCGCAAATTTCAAATCAGCAGCAGTAACTGACAAAAGTGGGTAACCCTTGCATTTAGTTAAAACTTCATTATAACGTGGAAGGTGATAAGGAATTACTTTCTCCATTTCTTTCATTGTGGACCATTGGTTCTTGGCAACAAGAACCTCAACCGACAGGTTTTTCGACCATTCTGCAATTTTCCGCTTTGCAAGTTCTCTCTTACCCCTATTAATGTAAACTTCGCAAACAGCTAAATTTCCAAGAAGGACATACGATAGACACTGAGATTTTAATTAGGTCTGTTATTGAATGAAGATACTAAATTGTGCAGAGCTTCCTAATCCCCATTCTTTTCTAATATGTTCAATGAAATTACAAACAAGTTCAGCAGAACCAATACTGTAGTCGATGTGATCTTTGGTAAGCTCATCCTTCATTACAAAATAAGCTGTAATTCTCTGAACCATTTCTATCATTCGTTTTAATTCTTTCGTGCTTGGCGACCAATCTTCGCAAGAATATTCAAGGGGAGCTCAGGGGAAGTTAGATAAAGTTTTTCTTTGGTATGACTCGAGCAGGCTTAAGAGGTTCCCTTCAACAAGCCTAATATTATGTTAGCTTTATCAACCACACGATAAATGTTTTGTTTCATCGCACTTTCTAGCTAAGATACACTCCAAAGTATTCATTTTTTCAACGGGCTTTTAATTTGTGTGGTAATCAGAAAAAATTGCGTTTCTTTTGAGTGTAACTATTATAGAAAAACAATTTGAAACATTCAATTTCATATTCCATCGTCTGCTCTACTAATAAAATAAACTTAAATTATCATGCAAAGCCTTGATATCCTCTTGGGGCATCACTTTACGATATAATGCAGTGATCCACAAATAGATTGATATTTAATTGTAAACACTAGACAATGTCATTAATGAATATCAAGAATAATATAGGTACAAGAGCTGTTTTCTTAGGAACTCCAGAAAGGGCTTCACAAGAGAACGATCTTCCACCATCTATCCAAACTGATTAAATTATAGATGATAGGAAACTTTTTATTCAGGAATAAGTCGATCCAACCTGAGAACTAACAACAAATAATTAACAAAATTCCAAAAATTCCAGAGATTAGTAAAATACAGTTACTCACGATAAAAGTCTGATTGGCAAGTCAAATAGCTTCTGAATGTATGTTTGGTTTGTATCGTCATTTGCAGGATTCGCAATGTATTGCGGTCTAATATCACTTTCATTCCATTTAAAATCAATTGGCCAAGCAAAGAACTCAAAGTCATACGGCTGCAGCATCAACTAAACAATGACAAATAAAGTTTTAATATTATTCAAGTAATACCTTCGCGATAAATCATGAAAAAAGAAACAAATGACAAGTCTAATTGCTATTTCAGTATATTTTACAATACTCTTTTTGTATAAAAAGAGGCCAGTAACTAAATTAAACACAATTAAATTATATAAATTGTGCAAAATAACAAAGTTTTCATACCTTTTTACTCGAATCTAGTTTCACCTCCATCAGTATATCGATAAATCTCCTATAGTCACCATTTCTTACTCTTCCGGTTCCTAAGACAATTAGCAACAATATAAAGATCTACACAATAAAATGAATACATGCAAAAGCTGTTTAGGATGTAACAAAGGTAAAAGATAAAAGTTAACAACGTAAAACACTTAAAAGACCTTTACCTACTTGAAGTGCAAATGAAAAAAGAGACAAATAAAATACCCTCGTACTCAAAAAGGAAAAATTATCCTGCAGTTGAATTCGGTACGCAATATCAATTTTCAAGTAAGTGGGATGCAAATCTGAAATTTAAAGTAAGCAAGCCAACATTTCAGCTTGCTTACATCTATGCAAATTCCATCTGGCAGATAAAAGAACATCTAAAAATGAACACGAGACAACGACAAAGACAGATAATAAACGAAAATTTCAATTTGAAAAATCTTACCTCTCAGCATCTGAGCAATGCCCATGCTCATTGCAAGAGCTGTAAAGAACTTGGAAAAATACACTAAATGGGTGCCAGTAACTAGTCCTAAAAATATAAATTTTTTGTTTACAACAATGATAAAATATTTTGAGAACTTGGGTTATAATTATGACGAGAGTCGCTCTATATTCTTGGAGAGTGTAAACCGGAAACAACGAAAGTCTCGTGGTTTCAAAAATAATGGCAATGTCATAACTTTGTGTCACATTACTGTCGGGGTGATGCTTTTGTTTCAGAGCCATATTCGGCTGGAAGCAAATGACATACAAGAAGTGAAAGGATGGGTTGTGGATACACTGCAAGGATCACTAATTGACACTGCCAATAAAATCTTGTTTACAGCACGGTGGTTGCGATCCGGAGCTACGGCCATAGAGCCCAATACACAACTTTTCAAAGTCAGATTAATTTAATGTCCGATGAAATTAATCGGAGAGCACTCACACAGAATTTGAATCAAATAAAAGTTAAAACATTGTATCGATATCATGAACAAGTAGTTGTAGTACTAACAAACAATTCAAAAATACAATTTGGAACGATGAAGATTAATAAGAAACAAGCAATTAAATAATTAAATTCCCAAAATTCGTAAAATATTAAATTTTCTTCATTAAGACTGTTGTATATTTTATATTATCTGATTATTACTTGTTGTTGTTGTCGTTAGCATGATATTAGAGGATGGCAGAATTATATTATTTCTTGATCTCGTTCAGCACAAGTTATCACATGGTACCAGAAGTGGGGTAAAACATAGACAAATCAAGTCCGAGTGTGCGAGTAACTAAATTCCAAGTTCAATCTCAGAGGTACCCTACAAGATTGAATGGCAGCCATTGAATTGTATAGCAACCATTGAATGGCAGCCAAAAAAAAATTTTACCGTTACGCCTAAGAAATCCCAACTACGCAGGTTGGATATACAAACTATGGCACGCTCGATGATGTGGGCAGCACCAAAAAGAGTTGGTTTTAGAAGGTAAATTAGTAGAGAATCATCATTCTTTCGAGGACCATTTTAAACTTTTAGAACGAACTAAATGTCAGATGGATAGTTTCTTGACATATGCAGGTGGAAAGGCAAGGGAACTTTACAGAACTTGAAAACCCTGAATTTTTGAAACAGGAGAAGATGGAGGGGACCGTGGCGGAAATGAAAGAAAAATTCAGAAATTATTGCAATCCCAAGAAGAATTTAACATATCAAAAATGTGTATTTAGTTCAACAGTCTAAAATTATCAGAATTAAAACATTTTGCTGCCGCATGTGAATTTAATAATCTCAAGAACAGTCTTATTAGAGGTCGTGTTTTTCTTGGCATTAAAGATTCTGCAAGGAGAGAAAGACAACTTAGGGTACAATATTTAACTCGGAGAATGATACGTGCTGCTGAAATATCTAAACTGCAAACTGTAAGCACGAAGAAAAGAGAGACAACAACTGAAAGCTTAGTAGAAGAAATGATAAGGAAATACAGAAAACTGCAGTCAAAGTTTAAGAAAACAAAAAGACGAATTGAATCATGCAAATGGTATGGAACAAAACATGAGCCAAGCAAATGCCTTGTGAATGGGAATAGATGCTCCAAATGTAACAGGATGAATCATTTTTTCAAAGTTTTGTTGGCAAAAAGATATTCAGGTAGTCCAAGAGTCTCCTGATGAAAATTCATAATCTAGGGCGATAGACACAATCACAATTGATAATGTTGAGAAGTCTACAGAAACTACCAAGATTCAAATTAATAAACACGTCATTGAGATTAAAATTGATTCTAGAGGTGAGGCAAATTTGCTTAATGAAACAGATTTCAAGAGGGTTATACCTAAGTTCCAGCAACGGGCAAAGCTCAGACCGCCAAAGAAAAGGCTGAAGGCTTATGGAGGACACAGTATCCAAGTTATTGGAAAATGTCATTTACACTGTAGAAATATGAAAGGGCAAAGGGGAGACTTCATTGGGTCAAGGAACACATATCACTCTTGGGATGTCAAAGCTCAAAGAAGTTGAAATTCATCACTTTTAATGTGGATCATGTTCATGAGGATACAAAAAAGACCAAATTCAAATTAGAAAATATATCAGAAGTATGCATCTATATTTGAAGGAATAGGACGCATTGCAGAACCTTATCACTTAAAGAAAAAAGAAAAAGCTGTGCCAGTCATTCATGCATCAAGACAAATCCCTGCTACATTAAGAAGAAAAGTTCAAGAGAAACTATTGTACATGGAGGAGAAAGGTATTATAAAGAAAGTTGAGGAGCCAACACCATGGGTAAACAGCATGGTTGTTAATATGAAAAAGTCTGGGAAACTCAGGATTTTTCCATTGACCCATGCGATCTAAATAAAGTCATAGATAGAGAGCCTTATCAGCTATCAACTCAAGAAGAAATAACGTTTAGAGTTGCAGGAGCAAGCTTGATACCACGGCAGGCTACTGGCAAATCCTTGTATGTGACGAATTGTCGTATTTGACAAATTTTAGCACGCAATTGGGCAGATACAGGTTCCAGGTTGTCCCCTTTGGAATTGTGTTTGCTCAAAAAGTCTTTCAAAGAACGATTGATGAGACATTCTGAGATTTTAAATGGGTTGAAACTATCGTAGATGAGTTTCCTTATATGAGTTAAAACACTAGAAGAACATAACAGAAACCTAAAGCAATGTCTTGACAAAATTAAGGATTTTGGATTGACACTAAACAAAGATAGGGGTCAGTTTCGTCTCACAGAATATTTAGGAGAAAACTTACTCAAGATGGAGTATTACCTGCCTGGTGATAAGAAAATCAGAGCTATTTAAGACTCTCGTACTCCACAAGACAAAATGTCTCAAAATTTATAAAAGAGCATGTCAGATCTAACGGAACCATTACGAGAACTAGTAGAGAAAAATGTACACTTCAAATGGGAAGAACACCACAACAATGCTTTTGAAAATGTAAAGAAAGCACTCACAAGCTTTAGTGTTCTACGTTTTTATGATGTGAGTAAAGATGTAATACTACAGACCAATGCAAGTTATGGGGGACTAGGAGTAACACTCCTGCAAGACGAAGGTCCAGTAGCATATGCAAGCAGGGCGATGACAGGAAACCAGAAGAAATAGGCCCAGATTGAAAATGAAATGCTAGCTATAGTTTTTGGATGCAACAGATTTGAACAACATGCATGTTGCAATAAAATTAAAGTTGAAATTGATCATAAGCCTCTAGAGGTTATACTAAATAAACCACTGTCACAGGTACCAACAAGGCTTCAAAAGATGATAATACAACTTCAAGCATATGATGTTATAGAAGTAACCTACAAGAAGGGCAAGGAGACGTTAATAGCCGATGCCTTAAGTAGATCTTATTCTGAGGAAGTGATAGAAGAGCAATTTGATAAAGATATAAAGCAAAAGAAATATACACTTGATGTCGAAAAAGGCCTATATTGCAGATAGAAAGTTACAACGGATTATTCAGGAAAATATAGCCGATGAAACGATTCAAAAACTCATTGAGCAAACAAAACTAGGATGGCCGGAAAGAAAGGAAGCTGTACCCGAAGCATTTCGATGCTATTTTGATTATCGGGATGAATTGCTTCAGGAAAATGGATTAATTTACAAGGGTCATAGAATTTTCATTCCTCCTGGTCCAAAAATAGACTTACTACACAAGTCGTAATTTGGCTAAAGATATTTGGATGAACGCCAACTACGACTTGCTCTTGTGCTCTTTCAAAATTAGGCTATTTCTTGTAGCCTCGCTATGAATCTTTCTGTTCCGGTGTTCCGGAAATTGCAAACAATCTTATTGTCGTTGCTTTTCGACAACACATTGTCAACATCAGGTTGGTTAAACTCAACGTCCGCCTGACAAAATGTTACCTTTCCAACAAAAATTATTCTTTTCATCTTATTGAAATTTTGTTATCAAAAAGAACTATTGCTGACTTTGTGTTGAAGATGAACACGACCACAGTCAAGTCTTGTCAACAAAGAAAATTCTGGAAGAAAGCTAAATCCGTAAAATCTTCATTAACCAGCCTCTTTCTCAAATATTTTTTCACTTAGCCTATAAAATAGTGTTTTTCTCCTTTCTCGTCTTCTGATTAGTGTTACAAAAAGTTGTAATGGCAGCCCAGAAATTTACTTTAAAATATAGCAGGCCCTTGTTGAGCGTGTGAGATTTTTTCTCGGCACCTTCACCGAAGTAGCGAAATTTAGGACCTGATGTTGTCAGGCTAGTCTAAGAAATGATACGCTGTAAAAGCTACAAGTAAGTCACCAAGGGATTGTTAAAACGAAGCATATTGCGCGTGGCGCGGTTTTCTGGCCTAGACTCACTCAACCAATCGAATCCATGATACAGAAATGTAATTCATGCCAACAGTTACAGAAAAGTAACCAGAAGGAACCTCTCCAGCCACACGAACTTTCTCGGGGACCATGACAAAAAGTAGGCACAGACATTTTTCAATGGAATAAAAAGGACTATTTTATAGTGGCTGATTACTGCAGTAGATATTCGGAGGTTTGCCAATTACATACCACACCATCACCTGCAGTGATAAACAAACCAAAATTGTTGTTTGCTCGCTATGGTATACCCGAGATACTTGTGAGTGACAATGGACCTCAGTTTAAAGCGCAAGATTATAAGAATTTTGAAGACAGCTATGGGTATTATCATGAACCATCAAGCCCTAGATATCCACAATGCAATGGATTCATTGAGCTTGTCATACGAACACTGAAGAATAACCCCTGAAAAGGTCAAGCTCAGTAAGGGGGATCCATATTTAGCTTTGTTGCAACTACGTAACATACCAGTTGATAGTCAAAGTCCAGCTCAAGTACTTATGGCAAGAAGACAGAGAACAAATCTTCCAAAAAAGCAACGGAGCTTGTTAGCAAAAAACATAAGCCACAAGAATTTTTGGCAGAGTTACAAAGAAAATGTCATTATTTCAATCTGGTGATACGGTGAGAGTTCAAACTAAACCAAGCAGTAGGTGGAGACGAGGAATTGTAAAGAGACAACAAGTTATCAATAGCTACATTATTGAAACAGAAAGAGGTGCCTATCGACAAAACAGGAGGCACATTTGAAGAACACATGAAGATATGATCCATGAGCAAAATGAACCAGAGATACCTCTATATCAAAAACTGCAAAACTATAATGCATACAAATGATACTGTTCTATTATTTTCGGACAAGTCACAAGCTGGGATAAATATGGCAATCAATCACGATGCCAATTTTTCGCATACTTGGCTTTGCAATAATAGTCTCATTCTGAACTCAAATCGAGGAAAAAATGAATTCATGATGTTTGGTACAGCAGCAAGGAGGAGAAAGATAGAAAATGAAACGATCATGAAAAAAAATTAATTCTAAGCCCATAAACAATACTGATAATTACAAATACCTGGGTATTCCTCTAGATCCATCACTATCACTGAGCGACCAAAGAGTCGAGTAGACTAGGCCTGCTGAGACGTTTTCGACCCATACTTACCATCCATGCTGCCATAAACATATAAAAAGCAATGGTACAGCCAGTCACGACATACTGTAGTACTGCGTTCTTATTCATGTCAGTGACAAATAGAAAGAAATTTGAAAGGTTAGAGAAAAGAGCAACCAAGACTATATTTGGAGCACGCTATCAACAAGAAGGTCGTATGTTTCGCTCGCTTGCCAATACGGAGAACATGCAATGTTCTGATTTCGTGTTCAAATGTTTCAACAAAACTGCTCCCGATGTATTTCATGACCATTTTGAGAAGGTTGACCACCAAAAAGCTACAAGAGTCAATGGACGCAACTTG
>JAYJMH010007464.1:0-25082 GCA_036873815.1 Phacellophora camtschatica
TCTTCTTCTTCTTCTTCTTCTTCTTCTTCTTCTTCTTCTTCTTCTTCTTCTTCTTCTTCTTCTTCTTCTTCTTCTTCGGTTTAACGTCCGTGGTTCCCCATGTTTGGGGGTTGGACAATATCATGTTGGGGTTAAATTCTCTTTCTCCATATGGATCGATCTTGAGCAAGTTCAGCATTCGGATGAAGATCTTTTAGGTCACGATTGATGTTATGAATCCATTTGAAATAATAATAAATCCTAAGCAACGTTTATTTAACAGGGGGTAACACATCCAAACCGTCATAATTTATATAATACACTTCCGTTAAAATATCTGAAATAAATATAAAGCTCCTCCCGCATTCACCTCGTGAAAATAGGACGTTTTGCGTTGCTTGTCAATGCAATTGTCCAGACGGCCCTTTCAGAGTGAAAGGGTTACAATTATAAAATGAAAAATGAAATTGCACCACCCATTCTTTTACATAATGTGCTAAAAAGAGAAACTACATTTTGGGTTAATTTAGTTTAATTTAATTCTTCAGTGCTTTAGTAGTATCATACAGTCGTATGGTAGTGGAGTGGTGCATACTCAGTGGTATAATTTTGAATAACAGATTTAGATTATAGCTTCTCTTTGTTTGTAGGTTTATACAAAAACAATCAAAAAAAGAGCCGAGACAAGGGATGTCATGACTAATAAACGCACTGGTACCGGATATGAACATAAATTGGCGGGTTATACATCCACTGAGACTTATGCATATACCAGCCAGGGAACGCTTTCAAATAGAAAAGACGTGGATGGTGCTGTAAATCATTGTGGCGAGGAGTTGAACCAGATGGCTCGCAATGAAGTGTATACAGACGAAGATGGCAGAGGAAGAGCTATTCTTGACATTATTGGGAAAGAAGAACAAGAGAATAATTCGGCAACGAGTGTTGATGTCTTTATGAACGGAAATGTTAATGGGGATGATTGCAGTTTAATTCCTTGTTTGTCTGTTCATATGCGTGAGTTTGTAGGAGAAGACATCGATCATGACGTAAGCGAAGCTGATAGACTGATAGCTCCATCGAAGTTACCAACTCAGGCAGAGAACGAAGAAGATTGTGGAAGTATAGATATTGTTATCAAGGACGATCTTCATGGATTTGAAGCTGAATGGGGAAAAGATCATCAAGGTAATATTTTTTGGGGAAAAAGAGAAAGTGATTGTAACATGCAAAATCTTAATAATGCTCATCGAGTTTGTGATGGTTCGTCGGATCGTAAATCTGAAGCAAATTCAAAAGGAGAGGATACGCTGAAAGAGCAGCTCAAAGGACTGCAGATCAGAAAGGGCCTCGATGAACTAAAAATTAAATTAAATGCCGGAGTTGAAAATTATCGTTTTCAGAAGAACTTTAAGAGGATTGATGATGCTATTTTGACTAAAAAGAACATTGTGGAAAGCAATTTGTTTTCAAATAGTGATCGTTCAAATGAATTTAACTGTGAGGATAGCAATGTTTTATTTGAAGAAACGGATCAGACGACGGCTTTTCAAGTGATTAGCGAAAGGTCTGAAACAGAATGTGTAGCGAGCGATGTTAGGAATAGAAATATGAGCGATCAGTATGAATGGGATTCTCGAAACGAGAGTGAAATTTGTAAAAGGGATGGGCGTTACCTAAGAAAAAAGAGTGAAGCGTTTCAAGATGAATTGTTTGACAGTAGAAATAGGAATAGAGATAGAAGCATGGACGATCAGTCGGATTGGAATTCTCGAAACCAGAATGCAGGTTGTGGACGGGAGATTCGAAATTGGAAAGAAAAGTTTGCAGCTGAAGCACCCAAAGAAGAATTAGTGGCATCTAAAGATGGACATGGAATAAATGCAAATAAGTATAATATGGATGAAGATGAATCTGATTTGAGTCTGGAAGACCATGATAATGAGGATGAAGACGATGACTGGATTCCGAGCAATTTTGAAGAAGAAGAGTCTGATCAGGAAGACAAATTGGGTTTATCTGAGGTGAGAATGAAATTTTACTTGAAAGTTATTCTGAGTTTTTTTTTACTCAATTATTATTCTTTGTCAAAATATTCATAAGAGTAAGAACTATAAATGTAAATAAAATATTATTTTTAATTATATATAATTAAAATAATTAAACATTTTATAAAATACTCCAACCTTAAAATTATTTTAAAAAGATGATGCTCATTTATTCCACAAATTCGAACAGTTTTTTGTAATTGGAACTCTGTTAGAATCTGCCATTTTGTTTTGTGAATTTCCAGGAATTCAACCAGCTATTAATATGAGATTCCAGTCATCCGTTTGGGCCAATGAAAACTCAAAACACGGATGTATGTGCTCGTGGTATTTTTTGTTCAAATATCCTTGATCACAGAGACGTAGAGCTGCCCATGACTTCGCGAATGCCGTTTTATGGCACGAAATGCCCTTTCTAGGCTGCTATTTTTAAAGCGCGTGTGCTTTTTCTCCCTTTTGAACAACAAACAAAAGTGCCCTCGCGAGAGTCGTGCTCCCTCGAGCAAGAATGGCTTTCTACGTCCCTGCTTGAGCACAAACTTGTAGGGTAACTCTGTCGTTCCTTGCCGCTATATTTAAAGGGTTTGTGGATCACTTTTTTACATTCCTAGTTCTTGGTAAAAACAAAAAAAATAGAGTATTACAAATTTTACTTTGAACGTAGTAAAGAATTTTTCACGAGGTTTCAGGTTTAACCCGTTGACTTGATAACAGGTTTAACCGGAAACATCGTGGAAAATTCTATACTATGTTAAAAGTACAATTTGTATTACTCTATTTGTTTGTTTTTATTGGAATTGGAATTATTGTACAACACGCACACAAAATGATTGTTCATACATTAATAGTTCTTAGTACCCCATGCCGTTATCTTGCCGCCATTTTTAAAGGAATCTGTTATAATTTTTGCACTCGTAGAATAAAGAGGATTCGAGAAGCTTGGAGGGGAGATTTTCTGAGAATTTAAAAGCAGAATTTACGCGGCCTGCGATGAAATCTTCAGTGCTGAAGCAGAATACTCAAACTGAGTATTCCAGACAAAGCAACAGAATGCAACGTGAAGGTGAAAGTACGAAGGAAATGTCAAGTAATTCCAACAACGAACAGCAAATAGGCGACACTACAAACAAATTTCCCTGCACGAATGTAATGGTTTTAAAATCAAATGAAGCAGGTATGAACTTAATTTTAGCTTATTTATTTCCTGCGCAGATATAGAACCAAATATTTGGAAATATATTGAATTGAATTTTTATTTTTTCCATACTTTAATACGAATATACCCTACTTTTATTTAAATGCACGGCTTCAGGAATCGTGGTGTATGTTTTTTATTTGTTTTTTTTGTTTATGGCTTTCGATCACCCATGCATTTTTAGGGTGGTAAGGATACAGTTCTTTGTTTTATGTTGTCTGTCCTTGATTTGGCAAGACCTTCTTTTGAAGTTTGCATAAATTTTAACTTCTGGTTTTCAATGAGGCGGAGGGGATGGTGGGAATAAAATTTTGATATTCAAGATTTAATCTAAAAAACAGCTTAGGTAGTAAATATATGACTAACTTTGCATGGTTGTTTTTGCGGTTTTCAGGTGGCGTTAATTCGACTGGACTGGCAGCCTATAATGTTAAACCGAAAGAAACTGAGAACGTGTCCGGTACGGGGATGAAGAAAAGGCCAAAATCTGACTTAAAAGACACAACACCGAACAAAAACTCGAATTACAAAAGAAAAGGATACCGTGTTTGCAGACTTTGCAACAATTGGTTTCACAGGCGCAGTCTCGCCATGCACATGCGCATGCACAATGCAGACAAAAGATTCGAGTGTGACCAGTGCGGAAAACGGTTCATTCAAAAACATCATTTGCTTTTGCATGGAAGAGTCCACTCCGGTGAAAAGCCGTTCAAGTGCAAGGTATGCGGGAAGATGTTTTCGTCGAAAAGCTATTTGGTTGTTCATGACCGAATTCACTCCGGAGAATATAAACATATTTGCCGGATATGCGGGAAATGTTGTCTAACGAAGTACAATCTGAACGACCACGAACTAAGACACGAAAATAACCGACCGTTTTCGTGTGATGTTTGCGGTAAATGCTTCAAATATAGATCACACGTTGGCAGACATCGTCGCACTCACACGAACGACAAGAAATACGCGTGTGACGAGTGCGGGTTAAGGTTTTACGAGCGTTCGACACTGACGCGGCACAAAGGGGTTCACAGTGAAGAAAAGAATTTCAGTTGCAGTGTTTGCCAAAAGTTGTTTAAGCGCAAAGAGAACGTCACTCTCCATATGAAGACACACAGTGATCTTAAACCCTTTGTATGCAGTGTTTGTGGATACAGAACAAATCGGAAAGGCCACCTCATGACGCACGAACGAAGACACAATCCATCTGCCGTGTTTTTTAGTTGCAAGGTCTGTGGAATGGGCTATCGTGACAGAACTTCGTTTAATCGCCACGTTCAGAAACACGATGAAAAGAAGCCATTTTCGTGCAGCGATGAAAAATCTCAAAGTGACGCGGAACGTGAAACGCGCAAGAAGAATCACGCAAAGAGACGCAAATGAAAATCGCGTGAAATACTTGAAGATACTAGCACTGAAGAGAAGCCTCATTTATGTTGCTTGCATGCTTTTAGTCTGTTGGAAAGAATGTCTGAAAAATAAAGTTTTTAAAACCACCTCGCTGTATGAGTGAGTGAGTTATCGTATTTAACGTGCCTAGCCCGCGAAAGTCTCGAAATGACTTGTTTCAAACAGGGGACACGGGTCATACAGTTTCAGTTTCAGGCACATATACTTGCTATTCTTGCAAGGCATGTATGGGTTTCTGCGCTTGGCGCAGGGGGACCCCTCAAGGCGACCCCGGTCCTTCCTCTCGATGTGACCACACATCGTGATTCCTTTTGCCTTTACCTGGAATTATAGAGAGTTACCAGCTCTCCTCGCACTTTCGAAGCAAGTATGACCTTGGTGGGATTCGAACCCACGACCTTGCAATCGTGAGTCAGGAGCCTTAACCACTAGGCCATGCTTGTATCGTATGAAAGACTCGAAGAAACTTTCACGGGAGAAAGGCCTCGGTTATGCAGCGCGTGAGCTTGTGTTTTATGAACATTATAGCTACGTGCGTTTTATGAAGAGAATTTTAAAACTTATGCTTCAGAGAAATCTTGAATGCTTCCAGTCAACTAGAAATTTGAATGCAAACAAATAATTATTTAAACTATATCTGTTGGGATATACAAAAATTTTGTTTACTTAAGTTTGCTCACTGCTCCCTTTTTGTATTCCATTTGTATTCCACATTTTCCCACATTAGAGCAGTGAACAAAACTTGTAAATTTCCACCATTTTTCTAACGTCCGTGTTCATTTCCCCCCATGAAACCTGTTTTATAGCCCCCAGGGGGATAACTTCCATTACATATACCTGTACGGGAAGTGGCCCTTCTTGGGGTTGGTTGTTTCAGGCGGAAGATAAATTTAGGGTTTCATTTTTGTAAGATCATAAATTTTGTGACTATCATTTTTGAAAATATATATTTTAAGGTTTTAATTTGGATTGATGTTTGTACAAAATAAACTGGTAATTTCGAAGGTATATATTTTCTATTTCTAATACATTTTGGAGTTTGGTCGTTGATTTGGCGTTTAATACACATTTATCTGTGAAACTATTATGTAAATAGGGTTTTGGAAATATTAGGTTTTCTAGTAGCATTAATTTTTAACTTGACTAATGAGTATTTAAAAGAATCTTTTAGCTTATGACAAAACTGCACTTTTCGGGTTTTCACTTTGTCGAGTGAATTAATTACCAAGACAAGGAGATTTTTTTCAGTATTTTCTAAATCGGGGTTTGCCTTGGGGACAAGACATTGATTAACAAAACAAAGTTATGTATCTTTTTAATCAGTTTTTATCTTGGGAACAAGAAATTGATTACCAAAACAAATAAATTTATTATTGTATTTTTGAATCGGGTTTTAACTTGGGGACGTACAAGAAATTAATTACCAAAACAAAGAGTTTATTATTGTATTTTTGAATCGGGTTTTAACTTGGGGAAGTACTACAAATTGATTTGCAAAACAAAGAGATGTATCTTTTGAATCGGTTTTTATCTTGGGAACAAGAAATTGATTACCAAAACAAAAAATATATTATTGTATTTTTGAATCGGGTTTTAACTTGGAGACGTACAAGAAATTGATTTGCAAAACAAAGAGATGTATCTTTTGAATCGGGTTTTATCTTGGAAACAAGAAATTGATTACCAAAACAAAAAGATTTATTGTTGTATTTTTGAATCAGGCTTTAGCTTGAGGACGTACGAGAAATTGATTTGCAAAACAAAGAGATATATCTTTTGAATCGGGTTTTATCATGGGAACAAGAAATTGATTACCAAAATAAAGAGATTTATCACTGTATTTTTGAATCGGGTTTTAACTTGAGGACGTACGAGAAATTGATTTGGAAAACAAAGAGATATATCTTTTGAATCGGGTTTTATCTTGGGAACAAGAAATTGATTACCAAGACAAACAGATTTGTTATTGTATTTGTAAGTCGGGTTTTCACCTTGGGGAAAATTAATTGAATACCCCAAATCGAAGAAATTTATTATTGAATTTTTTAAATCATCCTATTACCTTGGGGGACCAGAAATTGATTATAGTGTCGGTTATTGAATCAGTTTTACGTTGAAATTGGTTATCCAATTAAAAAGCAGTCCCTCTTTTTGTCCATAGTAAGCGCACAACCGAAATCTCCCCCCCCCCTTTCCACAAGACTAAAGTTGTTGTTGTTCAAAAATATTTGCACGTTTCCAACAAATGGCGGATAGTCAAAACGAAAGCTGTGGTGAAGCAACTCAGGGCCGAGAAAAAATATTTGGCCAAGAAGTGGTTGCAAGTGTGGTGGAATCGATGCTCATCAGAAGAGAACAACAAGTTGAAATGGCAGAAGAGAAGAGAACTAGCCGATCTGATTCACCCATTTCTTCAAGTGGATCTGAAAGGCAAATTTTTATTTTAATATATTATATTTTATTGCAAACAAAATGACTATTTTGACCGGGTAGCCGATCACATGCGCTGTCATAGCATAGTACATCCCATCTTAATTAGAAAAGAATGGTGTTTATATACTAGCTTTCACTGTATTTCAATTTTGTTTTAAAGTTTGGGGGTGAATAATTAAGCTTTTTAAATTTAGATGATATAATTATAAAATAGATTTTTGTAAAGTTTAATAATAACACACAAGATAGCATTGTCCTCCTGCAGAGCTTTCAATCACCAACCCCTTGCTGAAAACGATAGAGCAGATAATGTTGGTTTTATCCTCATCTCAGCTGCCAGGAGGGGACATTGATATTTTGTCAGACTGTTTGTTTGTGGCATATTTAAAACTTAAATCCATAGGAGCAAAATTTTGCCAGACTCCAAGATTTTTATGAATGAACTTTTGTACAAAGACCTAAAAAGTAAACTACCGCAGCCATTCCTAAATTTAAAGATCCTAAATTTAAAAATTTTACCATTAAATCTTTTTATTGATCAAGCATTGAAAATATGCCATGATGACAGCCAATAAAACAATCTTACATTTCAATTTTTTTGCAGATTTATCCTTGTTTTTTGTCATTTCCAGAATTTGTTAGAAATGTACTTTTGAACTAGAAATAGCAATGCCAGCCTTTCTAGCATCTTAATTTCAAATAGTTTATGAATGCAATGTAGAAACCAAAATCTGGTCATGACAGCCACTCTAATTGCCTAAAATTATAATTTTGCTGAAGAACCCTAGTACATCTTCTGTCATTAGAAGCCAAAAATAGGTGCTCAACAACCTTTCTAGCAATCTTCAATTTCAAAATTTTGCTAAAGAACTTTATATCAGATGTCTGACCTACCTGGAAGTGAAGGTCACCAATCAATGAAAAAAAATATTTTGCAGTTGTTTTAAGCCAATCTTGGGGAGTACCCTGGACCCCCCAAACATTTTTATTGAAGGCACTAAAACATATGTATACGCATGCGCAGTGGACTGCTGGTCAAATAGATTTTGCAGTTCAGCTTTTAGAACCGCACACTGCTAAAAATGATATCAATCAATAGAAAAATTCTGAAAATCCTTTTTTTAATGTCACAATTATTATTGTATATTCAGATTTAAATGTTGTATGTAAAACTCAACCCCTCCTACAACGAAAATTACATGGAAAACAACTGTTGATTCTGCTTCCACTATTTTATTCCACAACCCAAATAACATAAGACCAGAAATTTCAATATTTATTGAGTTTTTGTTGCTGAAACGTGCAACATGTTTTTTGCCTGTTCACTAAATTGTTACCCATTAGAGCAATCTGCCCGTTTTAAACTTTGACTCGAACTGGTAGAGTAGAGTTTGGACACATATGAGGAAGATCAATTTACTCAATTACTTTAAATAATCTCCTTTTACAAAATAAAAATTAAAGATGTTTTATGATGTCACCAAAATATTGTTAGAAACTTTTTATTGCAAATTATTACAATACAAGAAGATTATTTATGATCAAATTTATAGTGTTGCATATATTTTATTTAGCAATGAAGATGTGTTTGAACATGATCCACCCCCACAGCCACCCGGATCTCCAAATTGTAAGTCAAGAACTAGAAAGGTGTCTGAAAGAAAATCCAGGAAGACTGTTTATTCAGTTGGTAAGCTTTTGCAAGAAATGTAACAAACAGGGTCAAGAAGCAGAAAAATGATTTAAAAATTAGAGTTCAGAGTTTAGAATAAAAGTTTTGTACATTTAGAGGTCCCTTTACGAGATTTATCATGAAATTTGTGCTGTCAAGAAATTACACAGGCATAAGAATTCAGGAATAGTGCCACAGTTTACTTGAGACAGACACAAGAACTTAATGTTGCATTAAAAATTTAATATATCTTACATCTCACAAAACTAGAAAAAATAAATAGAATTTTGTTTTAATCTTGTGTTTTCATGAGATTTTCAGATATTATGTAGTCTCATGCCAGAATAAAAACGTGACACAAAATTTGTGCTGGTACAAATTTTAGCTTCCACAGTGATGGCTAAAAACCAGTATGCAATGAATGCAAATGGCCTCTAAGTTAGGGTATATTGATGTAAAAAAATATCTGACAATTGACAAACTTTGTTAATTGACTTTCCACAATCTTTTTTATATTTATCGAATATTAATCTTTGTAGGTCGACCACCCTGGTACAACTCACATGGACAATTGAAGGAAGCTTTTATGATTGGTATGTCTACTTTTCTGAACACTGTTTTCATTTAACAATATAATATATTTGGAAATTTCTTTATTCTTGAAATTTTCTAATGGATAAAAAATTATTGATTCCATATTTTCTTATTAAAACAGTTTTGTTGGCTTGAGCAGTGATTTGTTCAACAACTTGATATTGAAGTTGTAAGAGGTTAAAAATTATTTAATTTCATTAATTCGTCACCCATGAAAAGGGTCTAGGTATGAGTTTACAATTTAATTCTACATGCAGTGTATATTGTAAAACTACTTCTTCTTCACAACTGTTTTGCTTCGAAGGTCCTTTATAGGGACATTTCAATAGAACTACAAAAAGAAAAATTGAACAGCATATAATCATTTTAATAAATCTGAATGTTTCTAGAATTAATTCATACTAATTATGGTGAGATAGGATACCATTATTTTTTTTTCTTTCGAAAATAAACAAATTCTGCAAGAGATTCTAAATCTTGTTTCTCATCCGGTTTGATAAGAATCTTTTTACACAGTTTTAGTTTTTCTGTGTATGAAAGTAACACCATTTCAGTACTTTAAAAAAATTAATTTGTTTTAAAAATAAAACTCTTTCTATTTCATTTTTTTCGCAATCAAATATGAAATGGATTTCATCATCTTTTGGTTTGAAATGCAGTAGTCACATGTTCTCAAATCTTATTCAACTCTATTAATTTTTCTTTTCTACAGTCTAAGCAGATGTAATCTTAAACTGGGTGACACCAAAATAATGTTGATCTTTGTAGTTTTTATTATAATTTGGGGTCTAAGCTCAAATAGCTCATTTTTCAAATGAATGCTAATTTTATGGGTCACCTTTATTAATAAGTCAATTTAATCTTTTCACTTATGCTTGTTTTTGCAGGAATTTGTGGAGGGAGTGCTTCTGGAAAAACTACAGTTGCAAAAAAGATTATATCTGAACTTGGAATTCCTTGGGTTATCATCTTGTCACTGGATTCTTTTTATAAGGTACAAGTATGCTGAATTTAATTATTATATGCATAATAATGTAAAACACATGTGATGCATTAAAAAATGTTATCTTTTTTATGAAGAAGTTTCATGAAGATTATTTTCATGAAGAAATTTCTACATTAGTTTTTTAGTCTCTCTATATATATAATTAATGTTTGCTGCTTCTTCTTTTTTGTCTCTTTATCAATTTACACTGGGACTTATCAATTTACACTGGGACTTATCAATTTACACTGGGACTTATCAATTTACACTGGGACTTATCAATTTACATTGGGACTTATCAATTTACACTGGGACTTATCAATTTACACTGGGACTTATCAATTTACATCAAGGCTTATTAATTCATCAAGACTTATCAATTTACACTGGGACTTATCAATTTACACTGGGACTTGATATTACCTTGAAACATTTGCCTGCTGTGGCAACAACTTGCCTAACGAATCATAAAAATTATTTTTAAATTGGTTTTTTATGGTTGGCTCAAATAAAATTTACCATCAAAACAGAACTGAGAATATCAGAAAGCTGTTTGAGAAGACGTACTACGATTTTCTTGTATTAAAGCAGAATTTTTGATAAACGTTAAAGATGAGCTTTTTCTTGTTCTCATAAAAGATATTTACAATAACAAAATCAAGGTTAGAAAGAACGATGCCATAGGGAGCATGTAAATACAAATACATAGCAGCCCTGTGGCCTTTACATATTTCAATAAATACAATTTTAATATAACTGCGACATAAAATCAATTTAATACAATTTTAATATAACTACAGCCGAGGGAAATGTTTCAAAGAGAAGGGAAAGAAAAGAAACAAGTTTACACCAGAGTAGAAAAAGAGAAAGAAAACTGTGCATACATATCGAGTTCATATGGTTATATTTCAGTACTTCCCATGTAAACACGATTTTAACATGTTTTGGTGCAAATGTTTTGTATACGAGATTAGGCCTGCCTTTGACGCTGTAATGTCGTAATTCTTAATAGGCATTAAGTCAATAGTAGTATTATTATCAGATTGTTGAAGAAAACAAAGGAAAATTATGTGCCACACCCAAACCACGCCTATTTTCCATTGTTTAGTGAGGAAGGTTTCTGAAGATCAAACATTTCGCTCAGAGAAGGTTGATCACTTTTCTGGACTCTGATCGTTTGAATGTAGTTTTAAGTTATTAGTCTATTCAACAAGAGCAGACTTTGTAAAATTGGTGAAATTTGAACGCCAATTTCAAAGCGATTAGCCATCGAAAACAAAGCGAATTCTCTCAATCAGAATATCAAAACAAACAAAGCCATTTTTTGATTTTCTGCTTGAGAGAATTCGTTTTGTCTTGGATGGCTAATCGCTTTGAAATTGGTGTGTCAATTTCATCATTGTTACAAAATCTGCTCTTGTTAGTCTATACATATAAATATCAACAGGTGTTAGATCACGACCAACACGAAGCTGCAAACAATAATGAGTATAATTTTGATCATCCTGATGCTTTTGACTTTGATCTTGCTGTGGAAACATTGAAAAAGTTAAAAGAAGGCAAAAGTGTCCAGGTAGGCATTTTTAAATGTCATTGTTTTCAGAACTTTTGATGATGTCATCACATGGGCTTCAAAAGTGAGTTGTTGTTGTTTCCTAGTCCCTTGTATTCCTGTGTTCTGTAAACGTGTGCAACAGCACCAACCACGGGCACGGGCACAGGGAATTATGATAATAATAAAATGCGGTAGAAACAGCAACTTGCGTTTCTTAATGCCCATGGTAATCATTTACCCAATTGCACATTGCAAAAGTTAATTGCCAATTTATGGTATACAAGATTTTTGTATGACCTTGAAGAATTCAAGAAGAGATTTTCTTTTGAAGTTGAAGTATACTTTTTTTGTTTTTAAATAGTTGTGTAAGATGACTGTTTCACCATTCCGAGCTGTCAATCAAATTATCACTGCGCATAGCAACTGTTGCTAGGTCGGACAAGCGGACAATCGACAAAAGGACACAAGGTCGTACTAGCGGGCAAAGGGATAAGCATAGGACAAAATGATTTGACAGCTCAGAAAGGCGAATTGGTTAACAAATAAGGCTACTTTTCATTGGCTGATATGGCTACTTTTCATTGGCTGATATGGCTACTTTTCATTGGCTGATATGGCTACTTTTTTCTAGGTTCCAATATACGATTTTACTCTTCACCGTAGGCTTGCAAAACCGGTAAACTTCTATCTTTTTTTTTTAATTATATTTTATATTATATTTCAAAGTAATACCTGAAACAAAACGAATTCGAGGCAGACACCTTCACTCCATGATTAGCAAAGGCGACATTGGTTTGAGCATGCGCTCCGATCTTCAGGGATCTTTTTTAAATAGATTATTTAAGTATGTCTGCTTTTGAGTGGGAATTCGAAGTTGCAGTACTGTAGCCCCCCCCCCCCCCATCCATCTCTATTCAGCCCCCCCCCTCCTCAATTTCTCGAGAGAAAGACTCATATGGTCAAACGCAAAATTCAACGATAGCTTATGATTAACTTCAGTACAATATTTACAATTTCCAGTTTCATATGCTTGAGAGTTAAAAATATCCTATCAAGACTAGTTTGGCTTTTAAACGTCTCTGGAAGCCCCGTGATAGACACGATGCAGTGTATTTTCTTGGAACACCGGCTAGCCGGAATTGGAAAATTTTCAAAAATTAATCAACCAGTGCCAAGTGTTTATAAATATTTGATAAAACCCCGTGATGTGATTGGCTAATCCAAAATATCAAATGCAAAATGTGATGTGATTGGCTAATCCCAAAACTCATAGCTCTATCAAATATGCAAAGCATTATGTTATGCTTTTTTTTGTTGATTTCGAAAAGATTTGCTCTTTCAGAAAACAGTGTATGGTGCAAACGTCGTTATCTTTGAAGGAATTATGACATTTCTTTCACCGGAATTACTGAATGTGAGTCGTTTATATTTCTTCTGTGTTCTATAATTTTCGAACTTTATTTTATATTTGTATGCATATGTTTTCTAGAGTTATTTATTTATTTTACTTATAAATTTTAGTTCTTTCAAATCACAAATCGCATTGTACTTAAAAAAAATGTTTGAACCGCAATAATTTGTTTTACAAAATTCCCTTCTCTTTATTTTGGTACGGTATCTAGACTGTATCTGGTTGTTATTAATTTTTAATTGTTTTTTAAAAATAATTTACAGTTACTGGACATGAAAGTTTTTGTGGACACAGATTCGGATATTCGACTTGCAAGGCGATTACGGCGAGATATAACGGAAAGAGGACGAGACTTGGGTGGAGTTCTTAAGCAGTATGATACATTTGTGAAACCAGTGAGTTTGGCTGATTTTTCTGAATTTTCTGCTGCACACTGGAAAATGAAAGATGTATATATAGAAAAAAAACAATAGATATATTTTTTATCATCTAGTGAGAATTTTGGCGATTCAGATAATTGGCGCCAAAAAGACTAATTGAAACGTTGGAAAATGTCCTTGTAAACTACTACCTCTGTAACAGAGGCGAATTTTTTAACAATAGTGAAATCGACGCACTGGTTTCAAAGCGATTATCCCTCGAGAACATAGTGAAACTCTCTCGCTGGAAAACGAAAATAAACAATGTTGCGGAGAAGATTTTTCATTTTCCATTTGAGCGAGTTTCGCTTTGGTTTCAAGGGATAATCGCTTTGAAACCAGTGTGTCAATTTGATTATTGTTACGAAATTCGCCTCTGCTTACCTCTATCAGAGTATATGCATACATACATACTATGGGAAGAGACAATTATTTCCTATCAATATATTTTCTTAGATGTTCGAGCAATACATTGCACCTTCCATGAAAACGTCTGATATTGTTGTCCCATGGGGTATGTACATTTCACATTTAGTTTTTTTATTCTTGTTTGGACAAACAAACAGAAGCAAATTTTGTAACAATATGAGACAAAGCGAATTCTTTCAAACAGAAAATCAAAACAAACGAAGTCATTTTCGAAGTCATTTTCGAATTCTCTTTGTCTTGAATGGCTAATCGCTTTGAAATTGGCATGTCAATTTCACTATTGTTACAAAATTTGTCTCTGTAGTTGGGACAAGGGGAATTTACGCGAAACGAAAGGTTCAAGTTTTGCACTTGGCAATACGATCTTTGATTTTAAAGAATATATTTTACACTTCTGAATTCTCTTAATTGACCATTTCGCAAATATCTCTTAATTGAAAATATCTCTCAATTGAAAAACAAAAAAAAAACAAAATTGCTGAGGAGATGTTTTTATTTTCCAGTTGAGAGAGAGTTTCGCTTTGTTCTCGAGGGATAATCGCTTTGAAACCAATGTTTCAATTTCACCATTGTTACAAGATTTAATATGGTAGATGCCGCTGACAAAATGCTGCTTAGAGAGTTTCGCTTTGTTCTCAAGGGATAATTGCTTTAAAACCAGTGCATTTTCATTATTGTTACAAAATTCGCCTCTGTTCGTGTAATAGCTAATTTCCAGATAATAAAGGGCTACTCTAGCTAAATTAATATTACAAAATAAGTATAAATCTAAGAAACTTCTGAAAAATTAAAATTTTGTAAAAAAAGATCTATTAAAAGAAAAATTTAAGACTGATAAGGACAAATTTTGTAACCGAAGATCAAAACATGCCTTTTTTGTTTCGATTTTCTGCTTGAGGGACTTCCCTTTGTTTTTGTTGGCTAATCGCTTTGAAATTGGCTTGTCAATTTCATTATTGTTACAAAATCTGCCCCTGTTCTCGAGAGCAGGTTCTAGAACAGAAAATGGATAACTCTAAAGTAATAATTCTGAAATTCTTATTTTGAAAAATTTTTATTTTAGAGGGAGAAAACACAGTGGCTATAAACTTAATAGTCCAGCACGTCAGATCACAGCTACAGAAGGTAAGGTTGACTAAAGTTAGAAAATATTGGTTGCAAAAATACCAAAACTGAGAAAATATCCTTTTCTCAAAGTAAGACGCGACGAGAACAGGAAAACTTTATGCTTATTGGTGATTTTCCATGACGAGGAATTTCAGCTGTCGACAGTTGTTTTCTTCAAAACTTTTGGTAAAAATAATTGCTTGTAGCTTACTTCTTTAAAAGTGGCTAATGGCACATCCATAAATAGGTAGCCAATCAAATTGAAATGCTCTTTTGTCATTGGGCATTCCATGAGGTTATTGGTTCAATTGCTGGGCAATTTCAATATAATTTGGAGTTAATTTTAGATGAGCTGGATTTATGTCTATTCATATTTTTAACTTATTTCTTTTCATGGGACAAGAAAATCGTCGCCACTCGTTAAAAGCTCATGTAATATATACTGATTAAAAAAATGGTTTTTTAGGTTATTCTCTGTGTAACTGATCTGCAGATATTTTGTAAAATGTTTGACCATATAGGTTGAGAAAATATCTCCAAATAGCAACTGTGGTCCAACGTTTTGTGTAATTTCTATCTTTCAAATTTTGAAAGCATGTAAAAAGCATTTTTAAGTACAGTTGACATCCGCTATCTCGAACTATCAATGGAAATTGAAATCTGTTTGAGGTAGAGAATGTTCAAATTAACGGGCAGTATTTCAAGAGAAAGCCTAGCGAGAGGGAATAAATTTTTTTTCTCGAAATTACGAATGTTCTAGACAACAGGCAGTCGAGATAGCAGATGTCAACTGTACGTTTTAACATTTTTTTACATTCCAACTTCTGATGCGTTTTTTGAACTTGATGCTTCACAGTGTTTTTACTTTTCCTCGGCAGCGTGGCTTCAATTTTAGGTACGTGAGCTTCTTTATTTGTGTTAATTCTTTGTTTTGAGCTTTCTACATTAGGCCTTTATCATGCAGAATCAGTTTTTAAATTAATTTGACATTTCTTCAGTGAACAGCGTGTAAAATTGTTTGCCAATGTTGCAAGATTAGAATTGAAAGATTATATTCGTAGGTCAACACTCGTAAGCGCCCATCAAGGTCAACCTTTACCTGATACCCTTTACATGGTGGAAGAAACACCACAACATCGAGGCTTGCAGGCAATCATACGGTCAGTGTTAATTTTATTATTCTTGTCGTTGTTATTGTGCTGCTCAACAATTGGTAGGCAAAAAACTGCCGATTACTTTGCGAAGTTAAGTTCTTAAATTTATAGTTTTTTTTATAAAATGATATTTATATAGAGCTCTGATGCAGAATTATCTAATACATTACTACATTACTGGTAATACAGTTCTGCTTGTTCTTTAGACTGAGGGCAATATGTCGGAGAGGGGGATGAGCAATTGATAAGGGGAATTTTGCAGAACAAAAGATTGTGGTTTGAAACATGAAAATGCAATTTGACACTGTGAAGATAGATTTTACACCTTCAACGCAGCCAAGCAAATCAAACTGTGTCCAAACCCGCGCTTTCACAGAGAGCTTGGCTTCTAAACTCTTCTGAAATAAAATGAGACAAGCTATAATGAATTAAAATGTAAACAAATTCGAATCTAGCTGGATCAAATACAAGATTCTCTTATGCTAGTCTCCACGAGTTAAAGCTTTGTTGTGATTCGTTTATTGCAGAGATAAGAACTGTGCTCGTGATGATTTTGTTTTTTACTCGCAACGATTGATGAGAATTTTGATTGAGAAGGCGATGTCTTTGCTGCCCTTCAAGGTGAGGAAAATCTTTGATTGATAAATTTTAAGTTGTTTATTTTTGTCAATTTCTTCTCCAGAGGCTTCCAAGTCTACGCTTGCATTACCAGCACTGGTAAAGCAAGCATAGACAGTGTTATTAAGCGTATACTGATAATTATATCTTTGAATTAAACGTTTTTATGAGGCGACCTTTTTTCAGAATTAACATATATTCTTTTTTCCTTGATGAATAATATTTTTATTGCAGTCTCGCACATGCACTACGGTGCACGGTAGCAAATATCAAGGTGTCAGATTTGCAGGTGCTGCGGTAGGTTGTTTTCATATTTATTTTTCTGAAATTTTGATTTTCGTACAACCGCTGCTGGTGCTGTTGCTGTTGTCATTGTTTTCATTGTTCTCATTGTTTTTATCGTTGTCTTTACTGTTGTAAAACTATTTAACGCATTCATATTTAGATTATCTAGTAAACATTTGGTATACACAAGATCATTGAGGTTGCTCCTTGATGTTCTACTGCTTTTCTAAACGATTGCAGCGGAGAATTTTCTGTCCAAGGGTAGTGTTGTCGGAACGGGGGGGGGGGGTCGCTTGGTTGGCTTCAGTCCCTCAAATAATTAGCGATTGTGATTTATTTAAAAAAAACAGAATTGAAAAATAACCAGTGTGCTGAAAACGATGAACCTGGACTCGTTGCACAGGTCGTTAGTTCGCTGCTCCGTCTGATATTCCTCCGCTATACTAACTGACTGAAATGAGAACAACAACAACATCAAAGCGAAATCCTAGGCAACTTATGTCGTGAGTCTACGATAGTTACCCTATTTGCAGCAGCATCCGACGGCACTGATGGGGTCCAAGCAGGGAAGAAAATGTTGAGATATTTTCTATCGTTTCAGGTTTGCGGAGTCTCTATATTGAGAGCTGGGGAGGCTTTAGAAGATGCTTTGGTTTCCGTCTCGAAAGATGTGAAAATTGGAAAAATATTAATCCAAACGAACAGCGATACTCATGAACCAGAGGTTTGTTCTTTTACTTCATTACCCCCCTAAAAATACTTAAAACTCACTCATCGATTACTTGATATGCCAACCTCAGCAGGCCGTTATATCAATTTACTAAGCTTGTAGAGCATTTACGTATAGAGCCATTCAACCAATTAATAAAGAACTTTTGAAATCCTTCATCGAGAACGTAACAAATCAAACCCGGGGATCAAACCTAGCGATGGTATAGCGATGTTACCATTTCTCCAGGTGCCTTTTCAGGAATTCTAAATATACGAAGCTATGATTCCTTAATCATGATCACGGTTGATTCCTTCTTTGATGTTATCGATTCTCTCTTCCCATAATTTTCATTTTATATATCTGTACAATCAATTGTTTATATTTATTTTTCTGGAAGCCGAAATCTTTTGTGGGACTTTTATATCAATATATCAATATCAATTTATTAATAAAACAAATTTTGGAATAGATGGAGAAAACAGATAATAAAATTTATGATATAGAGTGAAAATAAAATCGTCTATTTTAGCAGATTTTCCATTAAAATTACTAATATACGATGACAAACGATCGACTTAATACGTATAATAATATAAAAAAGATTTACATTAAATTAAGACGTATATATGAAACGATTTATAAAGATTTTACAGGAATAAGAATTCAATACTAAAGATTTCAATATTCGTTAATGATTTTAGATTTCAAACTAACACAGAACGACTTGAAGTTCGAAACTACTTGCCTCGCTGTCCGATGCATTTTCCATGCTTGTTTTTTCCGTTTGCATCAGATACATTGAGCTACCCATCTTTACAATTTTAGCTGCATTATTTACGCCTGCCAAAAGACATCAGAAAAGATCATATTATACTTATGGATGCTACAGCAGCATCGGGAGCTGCAGGTAATTAAACGTATTTATGAATCTTTTCACCCCCTGAAGGGCCGTATGGCCCATTTATAAACATCGTAAAACGTCATATTTCAGGGGGATTATGCATGTGGAAATTTTATTATTAATTTGAAAAGTGTTATCACGAGTTTTTGTATCTTTTGAATTGATTTGGGTTGTTCGCGCTACCCCCTGTTCACTGAGAATAATCACATGATTTTGTTAGATCTGATTGTTAGAATAGAAATTTTAATTTTGCAGGGGGGAACACAAGCTAATACCGTTGAACCTTTTATAGCTCGAAACCCAGCTCCCGGTCCACTTAAATCGTTTTATCAGGGGACAGGGGCAGAGCCAATGGGAGCAAGGTGGCAACAGCCCCGATCGCTTTTTATTCGTTTTAGTCGGCCACTTTACTAGTAATTTTGTTACTGTCCTTTTGTTATTTTGTTACGGTTTCAACTAAATCCTCATTCAAAAATGGTTGCAACACAACACGAATAAAAAGCTGTTCTGAAAAAAGCTGTATCATCATTGTTTTGATGATAAAATAATCACTTTTAAGTTTATTTTTTTCACAGCTTTAATGGCTATCAGAATTCTCCTGGTAAGTTATTATTTTCTAATTTAATCATTTTTATATTATTCGAGTGAAGTATGTTGAAATTAATAAATTTTGTGATACTACGTAATGCAAGGTTTTTTGTTTCCACGGGTTGAATCGCCAAGTGGTTACGGCGCTGTGTTTTTCACTGCGCTGTGTTTTGCGCTGCGCTGTGTGAATCGCCAAACGTTCTGTGAGAGCGTGGGTTCGAGACCGCAGCTGTCGGTACTTCTAATTACAAAACCTACAACCAACTCAACTTTATATCCTTTCGAGATCGGTAAATGAGTACCAGCTCAGCTGGTGGGTAATAGGTTATCAAACCAGGGAAAGGAGTGGTGTATTTTTGGGAGAATACACCACTCTAACCAGGAAAGGAGTGGTAGCCTCCCATGCCCGCCACAGGTAATGTAGCAGCTAATGAAAGAGTAGCCTTCGAGTTGTCTTTAAGCCAGTGGTCGGTCTACTTACTTCGGACTTACTTACTTATTTTCAGTCTCTGATCCTAGTCCTTAATCTTTGGTTCCTTGTTCGCAATCTTAGTAACTAATCTCTAGTGGCAGTGGAAACTTTATTCAACCCTAACAAAATGCTCTTATGAGAAATACACATGTATGCATATCTCTCCACGTAGATTTTGGAAGGAATGCACGTGTATACATATGGATTTTTGAAGAAATACACGTGTATTCATAAAGATTTTGCGAGCTGAACTTTTCCTCTGTTTCTTCTCATCTCTGAGACACTTTTCATCAAGTGAGTTATTCCCGCTCTTTATGAAGAATTCAAACGTACTTTTTGTTGCAGCTTTATTTCTGTAGACTGCTAAGTATCTTATTTCATAGGATCATGATGTTAAGGAAGAAAATATAATGTTTGCTTCGTTAATTATGGGGAAAGCAGGTGAGGAAAATTATTAAAAAATCTTGAAATATTTTTTTGAATATTCGTTGAAGGTGCAATTTGATGGCCAACACTAATTCTTTGCTAAATGCCAGAATTCTAACAGTTGGATTTGAGAGACTTTTTAGAAAGAAGGAGGACCATGTGTATATACAGATCATGTTTTAAAATTATGTTTAATTGTTGATTCGTCTAAATCAGATCAGAGAACAAGGGCTCAACATTTGGCAGTCTTTGTGATTATTTACTTATCAATTACTCGAAGTTTGAAGCAAGTCCAAACGAAGGGCGAGATCTTTCTTGTTTCGCACTATGATATTACATTAACTTCTGCTATTTCACAGCTGTCCATAGTATCGCATTTGCTTTTCCAAAAGTAAAAGTCGTAACAACTGCAGTCGATTCGGTGACAAATGAAAACTACCACATCATACCTGGTATTGGTGAGTAATACGACCCTAAATTTTAGAGATGATTTTAGAGGTGAATATAGTCTTTTTAGAAATAGATCCGAGCATGAATATAGTCCTTTTTCTGGATGAAAGGGTTAATAGACAATATGGTTTTTTCAGGAACTGCATTTTCACTGGAAGTGGGACAGTCTCCCTTCCAATCTCTCTCCCTTCCCCTTCAAAATTTTGTCGATTTGTTCCTGGAAACTTCTGAGAGTAAACTTCCATTCATCATTGTTTCCTCCTTTCTCCCTAATAAAATTATAAGATTTCTCCCTTCCCGTGTACGCTTTTGGGCCATTTTCCCTTCGTCCTTCCACCACCTTGTTTTCGGTGATAATTTAGTTTGGCAAGTTATCATTTACCTGGTATCAATATAAATCTTTTTACAGGAAACTTTGGCAACAGATATTTTGGAACAGAACTAGAGTGAACAATATTGCTTGCTGTTCGTTCCAGCTTATCATTTGAAGCCAGGAAGATACAGTGTGCACAATCAACATATCTTTTTGTTTGAAGAATATATATCTCCATGCTTTGTATAGATAGTTTTACGGGTTGAAGGGATAGGAATTTTGAAATTTAAAAGGAATTTTTTAATTTATTTGTTGTTTTAATGTGAAACATTTAAAAAAACAAAAACAAAAGTTTGGCTCATTTCATTTTAAAATCTACCTAATGGGGAGAATTGCCATTCAACTAAGTTGATGTTGGCCATTACAGAATGCATAGCTTTTACACAAAATGATACAGAATGCATAGTGTTTACCTTGTGTGTTATTTGCAGTAGAAATAAAATGGACAAGCTTGAGCACAACAATGCGGTTCATCACTCTCTAAAGAAAAGATTTCACGCTTAACGAGCCTAGCAAACAAGATACGTGAAGAAAACCAAAACTTTGTGGTTTTGTTTTTCGCGATTTGCTTGGCTGCGCTGAAACATACCTAACTTTAGTGTGTAGTGATAACTAATTTGTGCTTCTGCAATGATAAAGTGAAACTGTGCATTGATAAAGAGTAAAAGTGTGCAGTGATAAAACAGTAGAAATTCGTAGCTGATCAATTCTCTGCAGATAAACTCTTCTGTCGTTTTTAGAGGGCATGATCCGATTTTCAGCCAATCTGAAAGGCGTTCCGTAAAATTTCCCTTTCAATCAAAATGTGCAATGTTGAAAATTTATTAAAATTTCGTATGCATCCAAAGGTGTGAACTCTATTGTTTACAGTGATAAATCGCATTGTCATGTCTATCTAGTGATGAGTTTTTTGTATCACAAACGGTAGACTTGGTAAAATTCTGAATTTAGAAGGTTTCCCAGAGGTTCTCGTTTTCAAGATCTAATGGGAGTCTAATATTTTCAAATTTGGTGTAGGTTTAGAATCACTAATCAAACACACTCAAGATCTGCTCATTGCAACTGCCATTACATGTGAAGCAAAGGCCAGTTATGAATTTAGAGCTTTGAAACGAATTTAGAATTTAGCCTCAAAATCAGAAATCGAACTTAATTGACAGAATTTAATTATAAATTTTATTGTAATTGAAATGTAAAGTGCAATGTTTATTAGTTTTGCGTTTGATAAATATTTCTAACGTTGATTTAATGTTTATTTTATTCGCGAAATATCACAACGAGAAAGATGTTTTAGCGCCCCCCCCCCCCCCCTTGTTATTTCTATGTTTTGGAATTCAAAAAAATACCCCGCTTATGACCAGCGAAGACCCTACGAAGGAGTGCTATTTGTAACTTTGTTTTGATGCCTCGTTTTCAAAATAAATATTTTTGGCGCGAAAAGAAAACTGATAAAGGAGAGTAGAAAAAGAAGGAAGCAATGGCGACTTTCGTTCGGAACGCAAAGAAAGCTCGACTGCTGGTTAAGTCAGAAAACGGTTTAGCTGATGTCGCATTCAGGTATCCTCACTGCCTTCAACTTTATCATTTACCTCCAACTGAAGAGCTATCGCTTGAAGACTTTGAGAAATTTGCCATAGAAAGATTGAAAGGTAATGTTTTGGTTTTTCTAGGCCCTTTTTATTTATATTTACTTGCTTGGCTTTTTCCTTTCCGAAAGAAAAAGAGGGAAGACTGAAGAAATAATTCCAGCAGCCAGCTGGTAGGAATTTTTTTGATGGAATTTGACCTCTGCTTTACCTCCAATCTAAGACTAGACTAGATACTTCCCACCCTACCCTCATCGACCTTAATTAACTAAAATGTTAATAATTAATAAAAGCCATACTCACAGGTAGCTAAGTTTTTTAACTTATTATTCGTATTATATTTTTTGTTTGTATATTGAAATGTTAATTTTTGTTATTTGCAGTGTTACGAGAAGTTGAGAATATTGGGATTCGGTTCAAAAGAGAGAGCAGTGAATATGAAAAGAAAATGAATGAAACACTTTCCGGATTTCTACCTGCAGATTTTATTCCTGGAAGTGAGGTAAACTGCAAAAAGTGTTTTTATTTTTACAAAGTTGCTCATACACAAATGTATCCCATGCCATCATACACGATTGTCTTCATTAAAGCAATACGCCTATTATTTTCCTTTCTTGCCCACTTAAAACTTATTGGCAATTGACGTAATCTTAGAAACTGCGGTATTTTACAATTGTTCATTTATTGTCAATTTTTTACAGTTTCCTTTGAAATTGTGTCTGCTAAACTGCATTTGTCCCAAAATGATTCTACTCTTTGTTGAATTTATGAACCTCTTTTTTGAAATAAAGAAAAATTTATCCTATAAATAATGAAATATGTGAACAACATTTAAAGCTGGTTCCTAGGAAGAATTAAGATGAATGTTTTTCAATGCAATATCAGAAATATTTTTAATTCAGTTTGTTACCACAAACAATGCAATGGGGCTTCTCATTCTTCAGTTCGTTCTGCAGACAAGATTTGGATAGGTCTATTCTTCCAGCAACTGGAATTATCAAAATTCAAACAGCTGGGCCAAACTATTAATTAATTGATTGATCTAAAACAATAAAACTTTTGTTTATTTAACATCATCATAATTTTTACTGAACCCTTTGAATTAAGTTTGCAGAGATTAATTGAGTTTAATATCTGCAATATTTAGAAACGATTGATGCATGAAAATGATAGTTACCTGGATAGCAAGGGGAAGCACTCATCTCAGGCAAAGCTACAAGACAGAAGAAAAGATCACATTTCTCATTTCATATTGAGATTAGCATTTTCTAGATCGTGAGTAGTATGATCATTTTGAAGAAATTAAAATTTTCATTTTTACAAATTTGATTACATGAAACTGGAGAAGCTTACAAAATACATAACAATGTTAGAGCAGCACTGTTGGGTTGACTGAGATGGACATGTTGTTTATCTGCACCTTTTTACATTTGATTATTTTTTTTAATGGTTGCCTTTACCTCTCTACCATCATCAATCATTCCCTTGGTCCTTTCCACTTTTCTAGGTCTGAAACTGAGCCCATAAAGCAAAGTTATGTTTTACACATTTTACAAAGAAGTGTTATAATCTATTTAATTTAATTGACAGTGAAGACCTCAGACGATGGTTTTTAAATCAGGAAATGGATTTATTTAGGTATGTAATTTTGACTTATTATTCATTTTTACATTTGAAAATAATTTTACATTTGTTTTATATCAAATGTTTTTAAATATACATATAAAATTTTGTGATTTCTCAACAGATACCGTTTTCAGCAAGAGCCTGCATCTGAAGTTGACAAATTTCTCAAATTAAACAACCTTGATTATAAACCAGTGAGTGGCCATTTGTTACATACATAATGACCGGCTGTCCCAAAAAACCTTACAGGTTTTGCAACTTTTTTGCAAACATGAGAAAGAAAAACTCATCATGATTGCTAGCTGTGGATAACCTGATAATTAACGACCCTGACATCTAATGTCAGACAGAATCTAGTATTGTATCCATTTGTTTTTAATTGTGAGTAGTGTAGTTGTATGTTAGTTCAACGTTGTGTGTCTCTTTATTATTGGCTATGGGGTAATCATTGTCTTTTGCTCCCCATGGCATCATCCCTGTGGTGTAGTATAGTAATTAGGGTATGTATAGTAGAAAGTAAGATTGTTATTGTAAACATTTAGGGAAGTGTTTGTCAATAACTGTAAAAAATCTGTGTCCAATGTTGATGTTAACGTTCTTGCTGTATGGTGGGTTGTACCAAAGTATGTTGTTTCGTTGTCTGTTTCGTCGTCTGGT
>JAYJMH010007475.1:0-25080 GCA_036873815.1 Phacellophora camtschatica
GGTCAATGACATCACACAGTGGACACAAAGAAGCATGACGCAATGCGTGCGAGAAGCTCACAACAGAGAACAGTGGATATATATATCCGCAATTCTACCGGAGGTAGTCGCGACCAACAGTAAACAGTAGTGAATAGGTAATGAGGAGGAGCTTTGGCTTAGATATGGGAAGGTGCCTTAAAATTAACGTTTGAAAAATATTAATAAATCATTGGTAACACAAAACGATACAATGAATTTTAATTGCTGGGTGAAGGCAACGGTACTAAGAAGGTAGGAGAAAAATTCATGTCTGAATTTGTGAAAGAGGGTATCTTAACGGAGGAAGAAAATTTTGAAAGCAGTTAAATATTTTGATTATTGAGTAGATTAAATTAAAAAGTATTGCTTTTTTTTGTGGTAGTTGATTCAGAATGTGACAAACTGATGTTCACCTCATGTAAATTCAGCACAAAGTGAATAACTTTTATTTCAGTGTAACTGAGCAATTATTGAGTCAATTTCGAATCAAACTTGACGGTGAAGCCTTTTCTATAAACACTAAATTGAACTTCTCCACGGCAAACGTGAAGCCTATATCTCACAATAAATCTAATATGTTAAATTATTTTGTCTTTACAATGGTATGATTCGTTTTAGTTTCGAGTCGTCATTCATCCATACTCTGCAGAGTCTAATGATGAAATTTCAATCGTCCCTGGACAACATATAATTCTGGATAATGAGCAGGATGGGTATAAAGGATGGCTAAAAGGAACCACGTTTGAAACCGGAAAATCTGGCCTGTTTCCAGCGAACTATACAGAAAGATCGATAGAGTGGAAATGCTGGACATTGCATTGGTAAGCTGAGTACTTTTTCTTTTAATTTCAAACTGCTTGCAACAAGGATAATCCTGTAGAACAAATTGATTGTGATTTCAAACATGACAAAGCGATTTTCGATTTGAAAGAATAGATTTCACTATTGAGTGCACTCAATAAGATCAAAATAAACAAAGACAGCAACACTTTATGATTTCGTTTGTTATAATTTGCTTGGCTGCGTTGAAGGTTTTGAAATGTATAATTTACAGTGGCAAATTGCATTGTTATTGTTGAAATTCTAATCTTTTACAAAATTTCCACCTTTTAGAAGTGCTCGAGTTTAGATTGTGGTTGTTTTTGTATATATAATAAAATATGTTTCATATTTTGGATATATAAAATGTCTGTCGCCAGGAAACTTTTTATCTCACTATTTACAGCAGTTGAATATGCCATGATGATAGCTTCTAAGAGACCGAACATTAAATATTGAGAGGGGGAATGGAGGAGAAATTGAGAAAGTCACGTTTTTTAAAACATTCTCACTTTTGATGGAAACATTTTTTGCAGACCTTATTTTCTAAATAGAATTTATTTTTCTTCCCCTCTCACCAATTTAATGACCGGTCCCTAACGTTAATATTTCAGTAAAAAGAAATGATATTTGCTAGCTACCTTGGGTTTCACAGCTTGAAAAATATATAAAGAGTGTTGTTCTTTGATATAATTCCAATTTATAGCCTCAACAATTTTTTTATTCCAATTTGAAAGCTTCTGTATTTTTTTAGAAATTAGCAAACACTTTTTCTGTCATTCCATCGCTATATTGCTTTTTTTGGGTTGCATGGAATGCTTATTTCAGGCGAGCAAGTAGAGTTTTAAGAGGGCTCGGGTGCCATTATAAGTGAAGGCATTTGTCTCCTCCATAGTTGGTTAAGAATCATAATTAGGGCAAACGCCTTAATTTTGGGAAAAAGGGCTGGGGCCCGGACCCCGACCACCCCTCTTGTTGTGCCGCTGTATTTTAATGGCTATTTGTATGTATTTGTTTTTTATGATGAAATGATGATGATAATTATCCAGGTGCACTGAATTTCCCAAATACATAACCGCAGAAAAGGTAGTATCTCGTTTGCGCACTGTTCACGAGGAAGTAAAGCTGAAATCTGCACCGCCAGATAGAGCAGTTCGACGTTTGAATTCCGTTTCAATTCCAAACTCACCAACAGCCAAGGACCAAAGTCCTCGAAGTTCTGGCAGCGTCAGCATTCGAAAGTCAGCTTCTTCCTCAGCGGCCATGTCCAGGATCAACTCATTGCCAAGATCGTTCAAGAAAATAAAATCCTTACAGAACTTTTCTTCGAATGGTGAAAAGAAATCTCGGCGCATTTTCGTTATACGCCATGGCGAGCGTGTGGATGTTACTTTTGGCCACTCTTGGATAACACAAGCTTTTGATGAACGTGGTGGGTTTCATCGGCGAAACCTCAACATGCCGAAGAGACTTCCGACCAGAAGTGGCGGGCCAGATTCTTTTTTTCAAGATTCGCCTATCACTGAGATTGGCTCTTGTCAAGCACGACTAACCGGTGAGTCTTTGTTTGCGCACGGTATCAAGATATCGAAGGTTTTTTCATCACCCGCCTTTCGCTGCATACAAACTGCGGAAGCTGTTTTAGAAGGAATGAAATGCAAAGATAAGATGAAAATACGAACTGAACCTGGTTTATATGAATGGCTAGCCTGGTGCCGCGGAAAAATTCCAAAATGGCTGACACAAGAAGAACTGCTATCTTTTGGTGTTAATATCGATACTAAATACGAGCGCTTCATGCGCGTGGATAAATTTCAGATAGACGAATCATCTGATCAGTATTATTGCAGGACGTTCAATGCCATGAGATGGATTGTAAAAAGCTTATCCCCAGGAGACGAAAACGTGCTTATTGTTGGACATTCTGCATCACTAGATTGCTGTACACGACAGATGACAGGTGGATCTCCAAGGTCTCGTGAGGATTTCATTGAAATAGTTAAAAAGGTTCCTTATTGTGGCGTTAGTGTGATCGAAGAGACACATTCTGGTAAATGGACTCATGTGCAACCTCCTATTCCATCTTTAATTCATGGTAGTAACCATAAGATGGATTGGAAGATGTTAGTGGAGCCAGACGATAAAGAACCTATGGCTGTGTGAAATTGGTGAGAGTTATCTCATGATATGCTTCCTGTTAAACTTTTTGTATTTTCGTATTTGTACTTTTTTTATTTTATACAGCTGGGGACATCATTGTTTATATTCTTTTAAACCTAATCTATTTTTACTAGATGTTCCCCCCCCCCAAACGGCCTGTTCATATGAGGTGGGCCATCCTGGCTTAGTAGGCTGAATTACGGGGGTGGGATGATCATTTACTTCTCTATTATTATTTTACTAGGGCATGTTTACAACTGACAACTGTATTTTGTTCACGCAAGGAATGTCCATCCACCGTAAATGAGATCCCATCTCCACTTCAGTGATATTTTACCTAGCCGGGCTGGCCCAGACGTCTTATGAACGCAATTTAACCTTTGCATATTTAAACCATAATGGATGTGAAACCGCGTCTAAGCGAGTCAACACACTACGCTTGGTTGGCCCACCTTATTCGAACAGACCCTAAACATCGCACCTTCGCTTGACCGAATTACAGATAACGACGCGCACACATAGGGACGTTATTTGATGTAATGTGTTTTGTAAAGTTTTAACTATTTCTTCGATGTTTTTATATTCAACAGGTTAATTATTTATTGACTCTATATCTGATTTATGATGCTGCAGAAAATTGACGTTTTTAAGCTATTTTCTTCGGTCCTTAGCGTTAGATTTGTTTCTCATTTATAATTAAAATGAGCAGTGATTTGACGCATGTAAGCTTGTAAAATTCTGATATGCTCATCTCCCAAGTGAGGTTTTTATCAAGGTGGGTTCTAGGTATTTGATGTTATCTAAAATTTCAACCTCGAAATTTCAAATAATAGAGGATCAACTGTTTTATGGCGTTTTATAGACCTTTTATAGATCTTTTTGAACTTCGGCCACAAGAGCCAATTATAACAACTTTAGTTTCTGAGCTTAAAAGAGAGCTTATTACCCTAGAGCCACTACTTTTACAGTTCAAATTGCTATTAAAATAACAGTTGAACTCATCAATTCTCTTAGGAGAATGCGATATATTTGTATCACCAGCATGCATTGTCACTTGGATGCTTTTAAGTGAAAAATCAAGACTATTGATACATATAGAAATATGATAGTACCATTGCAAGAGCCTTGTGGAACTCCACACACAAGCATGTTCAAAACTAAAAACCAATAACTTCGTGTTTATCAACGGTGTCAAATTCTTTACCGAGGTCAATGATTACAGGGATCAGAAAGTTTTTTCATGCCTGCGACCGCTCTAGTTCAGGAAGTTCTGGTTGGGGGATAAATCATTGCTTACCTGTGGAATATTCACGTATGCACATCTGCAGATTTATATATTTTTATTTTTGCCTACAACAAAGTTTGTGTCTGCGAGCACCGGCCCCAGATGTCCCGATTTTTTAATAAAAATGACATCTACCCTTGTTCTTATTCAGGAACCAATCAATACAAACAAGTGACAACAGAATCCAACTTTCGTTAATGTTCTTCGTTTTTATTTGCACAAATGTTTCTTTTTTACGAAACTACAGTATATATATATTCGTACAACGTAACAAAATTGTTTAACCGTTGTAATTAGTTTTGCTATCAACAAGCATAATGCTAGTTGATTAATTTATATTCTTATAACATAACATATCCAGTTGTAAGGAACATTTGTTATGTAAGTACATTCTTAATTGCTTTGCCTTTTTGTTATTTTTAGTTTCGCAAAATTTTAAGTAGTAAGTTTTAGTAGTAAGTAAGTTTTTAACATGCCGCCCGTTTATGTTGTAAAATATATATTTCATGTCCTTTGTGTATGATGTGTGCTAATCCACAAGTGCATATTAGATTTGACGTTTACCGTATTCCAGGAAGGGTAAACGTTGTTGGTCAATTGCTAAACGACACAAAACATCGTATGTCCAGGGGGTAAATGTGGACGAAACTTTTTACAGAAATTTCAGATAGTCTGACTTTAATGTGGAATCAAGGGCGTGTTCTTTAAAGTCTGCCAATTATTTTTTGGTAGACTTCTATTACGGAATTCGTGTTCTTTGACGCCACTCTTCTAAACGGAAGGTCTGCAAGATCTCCAAAACTTTCAGCTCATATCCAGGAAATTTGCCAATAGAACTGTTGCTAATAGCCACGCCAACTTTTGGAGCCTGGGAACAATATTTTAAAGAAAAATTTTTGAATTTTCAGAATTCTTGTTCTTTTATGCTTTTGGATTCGGTTTCTCGGAAACATACCGTTTTCAGGACTTAGAGGGTTTGGAAACCTAAACGAGCACGTCCTCAATTGGTTAAGGCAAGTTTATATTATATTACACGATTTTATTTTTGTATAAGCAACTCGGTATGTTGGGCTCGAAGTACTGAAGTTGCTTAACTTTAGGCAGTTTCAATAACTGGGCTTAGATATTGATTGAAATTAGTACTTGGTAATTTAAAATAGTATTATTCATAGTACTGGGCTTAAGGAGTCCCTTTCACCGCGCGTAGCCTGCGCGTATCATCAAACATTTTCTTTACTTTTTGGAAGTATTGAGTCTGCACGCAGGCTACTTTCATGGCCACAGTGCCTTACTACGAAAGGAAAAGAGCTTGCTTCAATTCCAATTTATTAAAATTGCTGTCTTGCCTCTTGTAAGCTGCTCACTTCTATCTTATCTCAGAAGTGGGGTTGCTTCATTTTTAGACTAAACTTCAGTGCAGCTCTTTATGGATTTTAAAAGTCTTGTGATGCCCGCAACAGACGAATTGAAATGTGCTGTTGATTTTCCAAAATGTTTAACTGAAATGTTTTACAATACTGGTACTGTTGTAAATATTATATTTTATATTTGGTGGATATTTTCTTAATTTTATATGCTCAGTGTATAACTTGTCTTGGAATTATTTGCGTGTAGTTTGAGTATATGCAAATTAATTGGCTGTATTCGGGAAATTTTTCCAGCATACAAGACATTATCTGTTACAAGAAGTTGATTCTCTTTAAGATTTATCCCTTGTGTTATTCTAAACAATTAGGGACAGTTTGTTATTTGCAAAGGGGTTGGTACCGAAGAGAAATTGGTTGGGTAGAAAGAAGAAACTAAAATTGATGAACAATTGGTCCTATGAAAAATTATCTTTGCAATTGTTTTATCGTTAGCATCACTAATACGAGTTACAGATCTCGTTGAAAATATGGAAACTGCACAAAGTTTGATGATTGACAGATTTAAAATTTATTGACAATGTTTCTTTTCATTGGATGCCATATACTGAATTATTCATAGGTACAATGCTTTAATTTAATGCTTAGGTTATTGGTAAATTATCTTACCTGTTGTTTTCGAATTTTTTTTACATTTCATTACATTTTCCGCAAGAAAAAATGTGACTTCCAGTAAATTAATAAACGCCGCATCAAATTGTTTAACAATTTAAAAAACGCCATGGGCGTTAAAATCAATGGAGGCAATATGACGCAACTCTATAGACCGTTTTTAATTACTCTTGGTTCCCTGTGGAAAAGGAAGAAAGCAATGGCTGCTCGACTTGTGCAGTATGTTGTTGTGAGAAAGGATTTAATGGAAAGCTTAAATTGGCCAACTGGTGCTGTCATTGCACAAGCCTGTCATGCTTGTACAGCTGCCATTCACAGTTACTATTCAGAGGATTCGACAAAGGAATATTTGAAGAATTTAGATAGCATGCACAAAATTATTTTGGAGGTATAATATTAATATATCTATATACTGCTCTGGATGGTAAAAGTTGTTGATGAATAAATAAAAATGCCACTATTTTATTTAGTTTAGTAAAATAGAATAGAATATCTGATGATAGTACTTTTACTACGTACTGCAATGAAAAATTGACAGTGTGTAAATATGACTGAAATCATTTATATCATCCAGGAGGGTGCATTCCATATATAAAACTCCATGCCAAGAAGAAAGGTCATACCAACAAAAATGTTTCGACACCAGAAAATTAGATGGATTTGTTTATCTCAAATGAATTTTTATTGTTTCACCAAATTTTCGTACCAACATGCCATGAAAATTTCTTTTCCACGCCGAAGATCTTTGGGCCTCTAAGTACATGGAATGCAACACGCACCCTGTAAATCATTTGAAGAAAGTAAGAATTATGATGATGAAACCCTCCCTGCCTCTTCTCAAAATCTTCATGCAATCATCATTCATCATATTTATAACATTTTAGGTCATAAGTAAATACATACTGAAATTTTTAACAGTCTATTTCTCGTTTTTTGTTTGTTGATATATTTTTTCTAAATAAATTATTTGATGAGTAAGAAATGTGAGTTGTTGTCCTCTTTGCCCTATGTCCCTGTACCTGCACACTTATAGGGCACATGGATACAAGGGGGGAAACAGCACCCTTTGTGGGTAAATTTAATTTGCACAAATGATTGTGGGCATTTAAGAAATATGAGTTGTTTTCCTCTCTCTCTCTCTGTTTCTTTACCCATAAAGGGTGCTCTGTTTCCTCCCTTGTATCCCTGTACCCAATATATGTGCTGGTGCAGGAACACAGGGCAGGAAGGACAACAAGTCACATTTCTTACACATCAAATAATTTATTTAGATAAAATATATCAACAAACAAAAAAAGGGCACACTAAACTCTGATATTATTAAAATTAACAAAGTTAGTCATGCAACAAACACTTATAGGGCACAGGGATACAAGGGAGGAAACATCACCCTCTATGGGTAAGAGACAGAGGCAGAGAGAGTTAGAAAGAGAAAGAGAAAGAGAGAGAGGAAAACAACTCATATTTCTTAAATGCCCATGATGATTTTGTGCAAATTAATATTTAATGCAAACAAATCAGACATACTCCCCCTTAAGCAACCCATATGACTTATATGAAAGGTAGGTATATCTATCTGTATTTTCATTGCAGGCAAAAGATAAAGATTCTTTGGTAGCTCTTTCCACAAAACTATCAGAAAATGGCATGGATCACAAATTGTGGATTGAGCAACCAGAAGACATTCCAACTTGTATTGCAACGAAACCGTGCCCTAAAAATGAAATTCAACAATATTTTAAGAAATTCAAATTATACAAATAGTATAGTATTTTTTGGTATAGAGTAAGATCATTATGACTCTCATTGTCATTATATTTATGTATAGTATTATTATATTGAAATTACATTATTAAATTTTTGAAGTGTTTTTCTTTTGGTGTTACAGTGGATACTTTCCTGGACTGGCACATTATTAATTGGAAATTTGGTCACAGCTGCTAATAATGACACCACATAATCCTTGGTCAACAGTGCCAAACTTCAGGGGTGGCAACTGGGGGCAGTTAGCTACTACTAACGTTTTACTTCACTTCACATACTTAAGGGTTCTGAGGGCCTTTTGGTCCGGTTTATACACTACCACTCCGTGCATTGTATTTCTGATCAAAATAGCATTTGAGTGAGTAATTTGTTTCCAAACAATGAATTACTAATAGTCATGTGACCAGTCAGGAATTTCTGATATCCTTACATTGTGTTGATTATAGAACAGTAAATGTCATTTCTTAACAGATCATTTGAAAGGGACAGGGACTTGGTAGATAAAAGTGGAAGTAAAGTACAGTATTTTTAAGGCATGTTCTGAATATCTGCACTCTTAATTTCTACTTAATGTAAATAGTTATTTTCTGAGATAACATAAGAATTTCCCAAATATCAGCCTGGAGTTCCTTATAAAGCAGTGCAGTGGGAAGTTAAACATTGGCGTTGGAACGAATTTCATATTGGGGGGGGGGGGTGTTAACAAGAAAACTGAGAAATGCAATGTCACCTTTATAATGTTTCTTCAAAACCTAACCTTACGAACAATTTGTTGAAAATTATTGGGGGGGGGGGGGGCTGGAGCTCTCAGTGCCCTCAGTGCCCTCAGTTGTTTCAGATAAAATTTTAAAACGCATTTTAGCAATATACTTTACAAACATGACATAATGTATGGTGTACGCTCACAATGGATCATGGGAAACATTAAAGGCGCCCTTTGAAAACATCCAAAATACAATACAAAAGTGAGTGTGAGGGAAGTTTGAAAATGGGAGAGCGGTTTTTCCACAAGATGTTGTGGTCAATATGCCTAATTTTAATCACGATATTTCATTTTGCTGTCTCAGGTAAGTTATAGAATTTCATATGATGTTTTTTTTCAACTGTGCTTACTTTTTTCCGCGCTTTTCTCCTTTTTCTTCTGAATTATCGGTCTTGAAAACTGCCCCACCTCACAGAAAGTCCTTCGACAAATAAACGACAAAGCTGCGCAGCATAGAAAAAGCGGCCTTCCACATCTACGTTTAAATCAGTATAATATACTCTAATTGACTTCTCCTCTAAGAAGACTCAGTCAACACAATTGACAAAGCTTACAGGAAAGTAATAACTTAACCCACCACATAGGACAGGATTATTTTGTGAATAAAATCTGAGTCTCGTAAGCATCAGGCCCAAACAAGAAATTATGAATGAAGGATCTGAACTCAGAGGAGATATCAGATTACATAACAATGATAAAGGGAACTGTTGCGCAGTCATAATGAAAATGTTGAGTTCATTTATTTTCATTTATCAAACGTAGATCAGACTTAAAATAAATGATCGTTATGTTGATCGACTGCAGCAGTACAAACAAGAGGTTGTACTGTGGCTTCTTGCTCTATTTTATAAGCTACCTTTTTATTTATATTTACAAAAGTCTGTATCTGTATGTAAATGGTGCAGAATTGTGAATTTATCAATTTCAAACAGTTACCAGTTTTTTTCTACCTGTGAAAAACGTTCTTTACCCCAAACAAAACAGTAGAGTCAATGGCACATCGGTTGCAACCCCAAATCCAAACCAAAAATTCAACTTTTTGTTTGGTTTATTTTTTGTTCTTTGTTGGTATTTTTGAATTGCATTTTCTAGTTACCCGAGCTCTGCACAGTTGAAAAAAGGCAGACTTCTCACTGTACAATCAGAATTTCAATGGACAATTGTGTGAATTTGATTGCATGTCTGATTTTCCAAACATCTTTTCCTGATTTGTGTGATTGCATGTCTGATTTTCCAATATATCTTTTTCTGATTTCATGTCTGATTTGTGTGATTGCACTTTTGCTAGCATATCTGATTTTCCATACATCTTTTTCTGATTTCATGTCTGATTTGCTGGTGTGATTGCTTTTTTGATTGCATGTTTGATTTTCCAATATATCTTTTTCTGATTTCTGTGATCGCATTTTTGCTAGCATATCTGATTTTCAATACATCTTTTTTCTGATTTCATGTATAATTTGTGTGATTGCACTTTTAATAGCATATCTGATTTTCAATACATCTTTTTCTGATTTTCATGTCTGATTTGTGTGATTGTACATTGGATTGCAGTGCAGTGCAGTTTTACATGTGATCCCAAAAAACACTATGTATATATTCTTGATTATCTAGTCATGGATTTATTGCTGTAATTTGTGGAATTCTTTTCTTGTTAGAAAAAAACAAAAATGTTACTACTACAACACAAAACCTTGGCATAAATTTTAACCCCCCCCCCAGGCTCAAGGTGCATTCCACGTAAGAACCATGCTGCAGTTAAATTTTCAGGTCAGGTGTATTTCAATTCAATTTTATTCGCATAATACAAGTGTAGGCCAAGGTTTTAGGTGGTGGCCCGTGTTTTCGTTCAGGTCTAGGTGTAGGCCAGTAGAGAAACTTGCTAAAAATAACACTAACATCACCGCATATAATCTAAAAATGACACAAATAATCCAACAACAATTAATAAACAACTTTTTGACTGAAACTGTTTTGCGCCACCGCTATACTATTTTGTTAGAATGATGCACTCTAGCCCAGGCTAAATCTTGTAACATATATAAGAAAATATTATATTAATTAATAACAGGAAATAGGAGTCAGCTGTAATTAAGGAAATATATATATGTACTGTAATGACCAACTTGTCATCAAAGTGACTTAAATTGATAATTTGCTGCCCACAAGTTAATCTAATCATTTATATAACTGTCATTTTATATTTTTAATGAAAAAACTCAACATATTTTAGTATTTTTATATAACAGACCATTTTGAAAATCCCAACACCATGGATCACAGGTGGGGAAAAAAGGACTGTGTTTTGTCATGGCAACCAATATGACCTTGGCAATCAATATTGTATCAACCAAATTAAGAAAATTCTGAAAAGAGGCATCTTTTATTTAATATTTTGATTCCTGGTAACTTTTTCTACCATTATTTCAATCTCTTTTTTGATATCCTGCACTCACTGGGAAGTGCAGAATGTGTGCATTTGATATGTGTGCATTTGATTACATGTATGAAAAGAGACAGACTGCTTTTAGTTGAATTAAAGTTGGTCTTGACAGTATTATAACATTTAATCATTTTTGGGCAAAAATGAAGGATATGGTCATTGCTGTTCAATAGGAATGTCCCACTTTTTTTATTGCTTAACTTTCATGTCAAAGAGAGGATTTTATTTGCCCAGATTGCCTTCTTTGTTTTGTGCTGACAGCATAACATTTGCAAGAAATTAGCACAGAGACAATTAACTTTTCTATAGTAAAAGGAAGTTGGAGAATAGGGCAAAACAAAATCCACACAGATATGCCATGAAACATATCCTTTTCCGCTGCTGATAAGTCATTACTAGGCCAAAAATATACTTTCAGATAATAATGAGAAAGTTGTCAAAGACATGTACCATGGGTAATTTTTGCTGCAATGGCTGCTGGTTAGCAGTGGATCTTTAAATTTGCTTAAATTATTACTACTTTAGCATACAATGTTATATGTAGCTTTTACTTTATTCAAACTAACATTAAACAACATTGCAATGTTCATAAGGTGTCTATATTCAAGTTTATATTTAACCTGAGTTGACAGATAGTAGATCACATAATATGATCACACAAGAGTGACACACTACTTGAATTTTTAGTAAATTTAGAAACATACTATTTTACATACTTTGGTTGTGGAAATTTATTAACTTCTGTACATGATATTTTTCCCAAGGTGTCGTTTTTGGCAACAAGTTTTCTTCTGAAATTGTCTGCTAAAAATTCATAAAATAACTTTCTGTATATTTAGATCTTGAGATCATGCAGCCTGGTGGTCACATAAGGTATAAGCAAGCTCAAAAGACAAGTCAGTTCAATGTTTTTGAGATCTCATTCAAAACAATAGATGCTACTGGCATGCTGTTACATGCGCAAAGTCTTGAAAAAAATGATTACATGACAATTGAGTTGATCAGAGGAAAAATCAGGTAATTATCTTTAACCCTTTGCGTGCTGAATTCTTTTCAGTATTTCAATAACCTGGGACGGTAAAATCTTGACTTTGTTTTTAATAGTGAAAAGTCTTCAAATGAAGAGGCAAAGTTTTACAAAACTGTAGCAAATTTATCAGAGAATAAAATGCAGCAATACATGCAATCATTTCTTTTTTTCTTCTTTACTTGCTGCTGTTTTTATAAACTCCCTGTATTTTCTCCAAAATGTTGCGGAAAACAGAACATGAGCTTCGGAAAAAAATTCCGAAATCGCCATTTTGAGAAATGCTCAATCGGCGAGGCTGGCATGTTCACGAAATCGAGGCTAGCAAAAAAGGGGCATCATGGCGTGATTTTGATGCCTTAACTTTTTCTAGAAAGCTAAATTTATAAATGGTTAAAGCTATACATTTTATATATAAACTATTAAATCAAATTGCAGCATGTGAAAGAAAATTTGCCAATGAAGAAGTCAATATCAAATAGGCCCAACTTTACTCAAATCCAACTATAAAATACTCATGTTTATATGAAACACAATTGTGTCGCAAATTTGTGACTGCAGCATGCAAAGGGTTGATAAATTAATTTAAAATATTAACCCTCAATCTGCCATCCAGTTTTTTTGTTTTGTACTGTTTTCCTGTGAGTTTTGCCAACCAGTTTAGGATTTTTGTTTGCTGGTTAAAATAGGATATATATATATATATATATATACCGTAAATACCAGTGTATAAGTCGAGGATTTGAGACCAAACATTTGGCTTCAAAAAGAGCACACAACTTATACAAGGGTACAAGAAATTCACAAAAATATTGAAATGAAACAGGTAAACACAAAGTTATTGATGTACAAGCTAAAATACAAAGGGTGCGGGTGGATATAAACTGGAGTTGAAGATTTTCTCAGACTGGGCTTGGACAGTGCCAAATTCCAGCAAACGCTAAATTTCTCTTTCCATATTACTTTTCTAGTGCATGTGCACCAGTAGGGGAGCAATGGGAGGGAAGTGGCATCCAGTGATCATATGAAACCGGCATAATCTTTTGATGATATTATTTTTTTTAAATCAAACTGCATTTATCACATTTTACGTTTGACAACTCTTACTTTGAAATTTCAAACATGGCATGTTTTGGCATAATTCTATTTCATTTGATAGCAACTGGTATATTTTCTCTGAGATTGATGTGTTCTTTTATGTTTGCAATGCACTCAAAAACTGTCTCACATATCAAGTCAAAAGCTTCACAACTTATTATAATCATGTACGAATAAAATAAGTACGTATTTCTCTGAGATTGACTTGTTCTTTTATGTTTGCAATGCACTCAAGAACTGTCTCACATGTCAAGCCTTCATGACTCATTATAATGTACAAACCAATAGTTAGCATCCACAGGTTTGCTCGTCTTCAAACCTGCCTCAAATCATAATATACTTCTTAATCTAATTTTATAGATGCAAAATATAAATTATAGTTTGATACTTTGTTTGCCAAAATTTACCAAATAATAATTGAGCTATACTTTATCAGTTCAAAATCGAAAATAGAGGATTTCTGATGGCTTTGAGAGGGCCAGAAACATTGGCATTCCTTTAGTATTGCTTTGCAAACAAGGTATCAAACTTTAAGTTGAAGCCTCCTGCATCAACATGAACCAAAAACGAAATCATAAAAACTAAGGACATCCTTTTGGGACACCCTGTATATTTATGTGTTGTATATTTATGTGTACATCATTTGATTCGTTTTTTAATAAGCAAATAAACACATGCAAAATAAAAGTAATTAGGTTTTGGAAAATTGAACCAAAGAAAACATTGTAAACTAATTTTTGTAAACCAACTGTTTTTTTTTGCAGGAAGACCAATGAAAATTGAGATGATCACAACAGGTGTTGCATCTGTAGCTCCACCAACCACTCAGAGGGGAAGGTAAATTAAATGTCCCATGTCTTTCAGAACATGGACATCTATTCTTATTATTAGCGTACCAAATTATGATTTGGTTCTTCAAAAGCTCCTACTAAAAGCTTCCTTCGAAGCTACTACAGCAAAACAACACCTGGTTTAAACAATCCACCAGTAAACAAACAACAAAGTAAACAAACAACAAAGTAAACAAACAGCAAAGCTGATTTCATGAGCTGCGTGAAATGCCAAACTGATATAATGCTCACTGTGGATGCTGTGTAACATTCAGTGGACTCCTGAAGAGTTGAACAGCAGCGATCATTTTTTTGGCTCTGTGGTTTCATTCCTTGTGATAAATTCACAGCTCTGGTTGAGATTCAGTTGGCATTCCAGGTTTTATGTGTCCTTATTTCTGCATATTACTGATAGGTAAGGTACACATGTATATGTATTCTGTGGGGGGGTACTGGGTTTTGTTCATTAAATTTTGATATGCTTTTTCTGTTAAATTCCTGCAAGTAAGCACTTTGGAATATTCAACAGATATCATTGTAATATAGGAACATTTTAATTTCATTATTATACCAGGTGTCTAAAAAACCCTTACATTGGCTTTGCAACTTTAGTGCAGAAACTGGGTACAAAGCTCCATGTGATTACGTGCAATAGTAAACATGATAACTAAAAAATAATTTAAGACCTCATTTAGGTAAAATGCAAGTGAATGAGCGGAAATTTGTCTATGGTTTACTGGTTGGTAAAGAAAAACAGAGCTGTTCATCATTGAAGTGTTTTTAGGCATTGCATCCTTTCAGAACTGCACATATATTCAAATCTCCTGAGCACCTGAAAATCTTTGAAATTATTTCTTGGAAGAAATATTTGGTGGCATCAACACCATTTCATAACTAAGTGTTTAAAAAAATTAAAATATCTATGAAAATATGCATTTATGAAAATAAAGATTATTACTTTCTTAACATTTGCAATTTTGACCCTTCCAGGCTTGAATTGATTTGTCTCAGCAAATGAGCAGGGGTGAATATTATCTATGGTCAATGTCCTGTGACCATAGATGGGGTAAAGATAGAGCCTAATATGCAATTAAGGGAAGAGTTAGACTGCATACAATGTAGATGCATAGTTTTTCTGGAGAAGAGTTGGGAGCTATTAGATTACAAGTCAGGGAAAAGATAGGAATTCAGTTGGCATATATTCACCCCTGTGAATAAGGTGGATTTTCTTTTGAAAGAATTCAATTGTGTTAGGTTTATCTCCATCATATAACATTTTATCTTGACTGTAAATTTTTCAATTTTGCAAACATTATCTTGGCCTATTTTCATTCGACAGTGACTATCAAAATGAAAAAGATATGTTCCGGATGACCCAAAATTGTTCAGACGTTTGAAAAATTCTCAAAATTCTATTTTGTAATCAATTTTGCTTCATTTTGCACAGTATGTGCAAAAGATCTTGTTTTTATGGAGAAACAGATGTTGCTATTACCATCATTGCATGGTTACATATGTTACTATTACAGCATATTCCTATGCCCCATGCGACCTCTCAGCACCAAAATACTGTATTATGCACAAGAAATGCATGCTTCTATAAGTCACACGACAAATGCTTTTTCAACTGGAAAATTACAAATTGTTTAAAAAGCTATAGCGTAAAGGTATATTTTTAATCGGTAGCACATCATCATTTATATTACCAAAAAAACAATGGTATTTGAAATTACTTTTGTTTTGTCCATGTTTGCAGAAAAATCAATTTGTCAAAGTAGATTGCAAAATTGAATTTTGTTAATTTTTCGAATTTTCTTTGAGGATTTTTTGGTCACCCAGTTAGTTTTTACACACGGTCAGTGGTGTTTCATACCCGATCTGCTAAACATTTTGAGTTCCCTCCGTGCATGGTCCTTTTTGATCTATTAAAGTTACAGAGAAGGAGGACGTGAACGATTTGGAGGCAGGCAGCGAGGCAGCGGAAGAGGTCGAACACCCCGTGGGGGCAGAGGCAGAGGTGGTGGACGTGGACGTGGCAGCGGACGAGGCCGTGGAGGAAAAGTTGTTACCAAAGACGAGCTTGATGCAGATTTAGATGCTTACAAGGACAAGGTAGCTATGACTCATTTGTTGACTCTCATCCTCAAATAACAATTGTACAGTTCGTTCTTAAGAAGTTGTTTTGAAATGTGTATTTTAAGAACGAACAATATTTGTCGTGTATCTGGGCATAGCCAGTGTCCCCTTTCCGCTATCTTGCATCAGATTCAAAACAAAGCTATTCGCGGCAGCGTTTTTTATTTTTGCAAAAATTTGACAGCTGTTCATGAAGGTTTTGTTAATTCATGTATACCAATGGAAAATTAATAATAGGAAAATTCATTCATGGATATGAAGTTAATGATAGTTGACTTCCGTTTGGACGACGAAAAGTGCATAGTTTCCACATGCCTGAAATAAATTTTTAGTTTTCGTGTTCAAGAGTATCTAAATGTTTTGAAAATGTTCTAATTTATTGTTAACTTTGATATAATGTGGATTTGTTTTCTGTTTGGCTTAATATAATTCATAATTCGTAAGTTATTTTGGCTTAATTTATTACAATTATTGAAATAGTATTTGTTACAAAAGAAGCATGAAGAGAACAATTCCAATAAACATTTTCAATATTTATGGACCATGCAATTGCCAAAATAGAAAGACTTTGGGGGCGAAAAGGAAATACCCCTGGTACCCTTTGGGAGTTTTGATTGGCTAAAACGAAAGAATTTCTTCGAAGATTCGAAAAGACAAAGGAATAATGAAAGTAAAGTTCGAATTTTTGGAAAAATTAGCATATTTCCGTCAAAAATTTCGAAAGGTACCAGGCAACGCCTTTTCATATATATTTTCTATTGAAAAGATATCCTTGGTACATACGGTACAATATTCAAATTCCACAAGAATTAATTATTCAAATCCGTTTTGTCTTCGAATCTCCATACATTTGATCCAATGTTAACGAGAGATTCCATTTTTTCGTTCGAGCTGGTGATAACTTGTAAACATGCAAGCGGTATCTTTTCTTACTATGTCCGTGAACGTTGTTAGGTATAAGTAGTACCATCTCAACTATTTACTACGTACGCACTACAAAAGATGGATGGCGCTTGCAAACCGAACCCTTACGTCTATTGATATTGTTAGCTTTTCAAAAACAGTAATATTAGTGCGTGCATACTTTATAGATGCCCCGTATCAGGGTATTTCTCATCTTGACTTGAAAAAGGGCATAGAGCCGAAATGTCGTAAGATTACAAGAAAATTATTCATTGGTATTTAATTTGTTTTTATTCGTGCATTTATCACAACTACAAGACGATACCACGCGTCACCAAGATATTTTTATTTCTCATCTCCTCTGAAAATATTTATTGGCACAAAGTTGAAATCAAATACTCGGTAGATACTAAATCATAGTAGAGTTAAGTGCAAACACCATCTCAAGGCATATGACAAACAACACTTGTACACTTCGTTGTTAAAGTTTGTTTGAAAATTTGCATTTTAAGAACGAATTTCATATATCTAGGGATGGATTTTTCCTTATCTCCATCATATTCTGTGACTTCGTAACTTTCGTTGTAGGGTGATGTTGACATGGATTGAGAGCTAAAAGAAAACGGCAACTATCACATGACCTGTTTCTCAAGATTTGCGCACACTGTACATGCAATGTATGGGAATTATTTCGAACAAACTGCAGCACAAATATGAAAGTTTGAAACTTGAAGAATATTATTTGACTGTCCGTGGATACTCGTTTTTCATATTACTCAGGCATAAAGTAAAAACCCGCATGAAAGAACCTACAGGGATAATAACCTTCAAGCTGAAATATTTTCATCAAATTAAACTTTGGAACATTTATGGGAGGATGTGTAATTGTGACAATTACCTCAATTTTATAGTAATTTACTGAATTTAATGAATCCTAGTCGTGTACTCTATGCCTGTAAGATGAGAACTTCGCCATGCTGACTGAGATCAGCAATCGTAGGTCCGTTTATGCGGGTTTTCATTGCCTAGTACGTGTTTTTGTTAGATTTTAGATTCAAAGTAATTTGAAGTATGTTTGAGCCTAGACACAAATTTGTAAATTAATATTTTGAAATTTTGGCTCTACAATAAAGTGGAATTTGTTCTTATGTGACGTTTCCGCTGGCCAATCAACATGTTAAAAGAGATTTCATCGTAAATTAGGCTGCATGCACGATGTAATCATTTGGTTGTAATGATCTTTTTGGGATATCTTTTCTATGATCTTAATTTTATTTTTATGTAATTATATCGATTTATGTCAGATGAGCTTTTCACTTTTGTTACTCTTGCTTTAATATTGATGTAATATACCGCAAATCTTCGAATAAATCCACACTCTAAAGCTGATAATTTTTAATAAGCTCCCACCCTAAAATTTTAATTGCATTAAAGCATTTTATTCAGAAAATTCGGTACTTATGTATCCATTTTGGTGCTTTTTCTGCGTAGTTCCACCAGGTTTTAATAAACCCCCACCTAAAAGAGAACACAAAATCAACCAGGGGGCTAATTTGAGGATTTACTGCTCACGCATTTTGTTTTATAAGAAACCGCTTATTAGAGTCCTCTAACATGAGGCGAATTTGGCACCAACGTTCATCCTTTCTTGTGTGAAATGCCATGTGCCCAGTGGACTTGCCCCAAGTCTATCTCTTTTTTTAATCCGAGAAAAGGAGCAGAGCAAACTGAGAAACTAACGAAGGAACGAGAAAAGGAGCTGAAACGTAGGGCAAGTCCTTTTCTCGGATTAAAAAAGAATCTCTGAATAAGTGAGTTTAGCCACAACTCAAATCAGTTTGAAAATGTCCATGAGTGGGAAACAAATTGGCATGCACCATCGAACCGATCTGAGTTTCGGACCGATCTGCAATTTCTCACGTGAGGGGACTCTAAGAAATTGGCTGCACAATTTTTCAAAAACAAAGATCAGTTCAACTTTCGCAATTTGCAGCTTTTATTTAGTTCGGATTACCACATAAAATTGTTTATTTTGTGAGTTTGAGTTCTTTTAATAATTGTTTTTAACTTTATCTAGGCACTTTGGAAGCCCTTTTTAACAAAGGACATTAATTCTACAGTTGGAGCGTTAAAAATGTAACAAACGTTTGTTGGGGGAAAATGCCATAAAATTTATGAAACTGCACTTTTAAAAGAATCCAAACTCACGAATCTCCAAAAACATAAACTAAGATTAAACTAAATTTTGTATCAATATCCAGAATGGTAGGTTGGTCACATTTTATTAGACATACAGGACCACCTGAAAACAGCATTTGACCGCCCTAGGAAAGACAGCTGCTAAGCAAAATTTTTCACTATTCAAACATCAAGACTGCTTGGCAATCGAATGGGCAAAGAATGATTTTGTTTTATTAAGCCGAGCTTCTTTACATTTTGAGTTTAGCCAGTCGTATCACAGAATCGTCGTCACATGTCCATAATAGTGCGAATTGATTGGCTATTTTTAAAGTGGTGATTCCAACTTTCATGTTCGTTAATTCTTTTTTCATATTGCAAAAGTATGAATAATGAACATAAACATGAGAAGAGTAGACTCGAATGATAGTTGTCGTATATTTAAAGATGGTACGGTGTCAATATCTCGACAATGATTCAACAGCGACCAGACTTGCTTGTAGCTACAATGCCTACAATGATGGCTGAAATTTTATTTCGTTGCTTTTTACCTGAAAACTCAGGAAAAATGTTCAATGGATGATAGATACAAAACAGAGAAATAACTTTTTCAAACACAATATACATCATAAAGCTAAACTACAATAATCGGGGAAGCTAGCTTATTTTCTGTAGTTAAAAGATTTTCGCATTTAAGGAAGGCTTCCCTACTTGAGAAATCATCACCAGGTGTTTCTTCTGTGGTTTTAGCATACACGAGTTTCAAAAATACGGCGCCAAACTTAGTAGTATTATCCTCTTAGGTTTTTACAAGACTTATATCGAAAGCTTTGTGACGCCAGAAAACCAGAAAAAGTTGTTTATGGTTCCGGAGAAATTGTCATTGCTTTCATCACGAGCTAGTACTCGATCTACTAAATCGTCGTCTTCTTGATATAGATGGTGATTTGGATTTCATTCTGCCCATTCTTCTTAGTGGAGGAGATCTCGACCTAGAGCTTGACACAGAGCCTCGTCGCCTGCGGAAGTTACCTCGCGGTGGAGGCGATCGCGAACGCCTTCGAGGCGGTGGCGAGCGTGACCGTCTTCTTGGAGGAGGAGACCTCGAACGTCTTCTTTGTGGTGACTGTGACCGCCTGTTAAATCCGCCTCGGTATTGCTGACGGAACCTCGGTGGCGATCTTCTCCAGTTTCTTTGGTTGAATGCCCGCCCTGGACTTGGTCTGCGCCGTTCCTTCAGCGGGAAAACCAGTTTTGTTTGAATCTCCTGACCATCCACCCAGCCTCCGTCCATATGGTCGACGGCCTTCTCTGCTTCTACAGGGGTATCAAATTCAACATAAGCGTAATTGCGCATGACCAAGTTATTACGATTTATGGGCATATCGATATGGCGGACTTTGCCGTAAATGCTAAAAATCTCTAGGACATGGTCTTTATTAACGTTTCTAGTCAAGTTTCCAACATGAATTTTAGTAACAACTGGGCTTGGGCTTCTCTTTCGTCTTGGAGGTGAAGCTGAACGTGATTTTGCCGCCTCTCGCGATCTGGAACGGGAGTCGGAGCTCGATCGGTCTGACAACGAAACTTGTCTTTTTCTAACAGGCGAGCGGGCGCGGACGGGAGAGCGGGAACGGACAGGAGAGCGAGTAGGTGCTGCATCATCACTGCTAGACGGGGAAGGTTGTCTTTGTTCTTTCTGGTAACTTTTTGGTAAATCCTTGCGATTTTCAGGGACTGGTTCTTCAATTTTTCCCGGCTTTACTTCTGCAATCTCTTTCTTTATCTCGTTTTTTGATATTCTTTCATTTCTCACATCTCTATCTTCACCACTACTAGCATCTTCCTTTTGTGATGATGCTGCCTTTACCATGTCCTTTGGTTCCTTATAAAATTCCTTTTGGGGTTCTTTTACAACCATAAGGTTTTGCTTCAGCTCCTCAGCTGGTGTGGGTTTCTCATTTGACCTGCGACTTATTTTTCTTTCTGCTTGCTTTCCTTTCCTTGCTCTTAAAAGTTGCTTCTTCGACTTCTTCCCTAAAATTATAAATTTCCAATCAATCTTTGAGTCTTTAATTGCTTTCTTGAAAACAAAATTTAATTTCGACAGTTTTATGGTAGAATATAAAATTGAATTACAGTAAAGGCCTCGCATTTAAGACTGACTTTTCAGATTGACTATTGCTTACAGATATTTTCTATTGCTTTCCTATTGTTCTTAATCGAGCCTTGAGAAGTTTCTTTTGAGTGATTTCTTTAATCCAGGGCACTACTGTATGTGAGAAATGAAATACATTGACATCGAAAAGTTTTAAACTGAAAAATTTTGGACAACAAAAGTTTTTGACGCTTGCAGAGCTTTCACCAAATTCAATTTTTTCAGTTCATGTCATGAAGCAAATTTATTATAGGAAAGGATCATATTTGGCCATAACTTAAGAATGGCATTGGACACTTTTAAACTATTTTTAGAAACTATTTTAACAAAAAATATTGCTAAAATAGATTTTGGAAATTTTAAGATCCAGACAAAATCTTGTTTCGGAAATATAAACCTGGCCTCGCAGCTGTTCCCGTATTTCCACTGCTTCCTCTAGGAATGGACCAAAATTTGTCTTTGATTCGAGCAAATGTTAAACTCAGATTTAATTAATTTTTGTTGTTGTTGTTGTTGTCTTCTTATTATCAATCGATTTTTAAATACATAACTTCAAATAATAATAAATTATAACCTAATTTAAATTGATACAAAACACAAATACAAAATATTAATTAATATTTGCACATAGATACATTTGCAGTTTGGACCATTCCACTTTTATTCAAACTTTTTGGACCATTCCACTATCCTTTGGTAGATCATTCCAAATTTGTGGTCTTAGTGTTTGTAAACTGTTGGCTTCAAATGTAACCTGATTCTGTCTTTACAGTGTGCTCAAGGTTTTTAGAATTACCAATAATTAGAATTTTGATTTGAAAACTTTTTTCATAAACCAAGGATTCAAATTGTTACGTTTTATAGATTTCAATCACATGAAGATCTCAAAGATCTTAAATGGCTAACCTGCATAGTGCATTTTTCGACTTTAGTAGCAAATCATTGTATGCGCTATTTTTATCATTGAAAAGAAATCTCGAAGCCGGTTCTTGTAGTTGTTCAACTTTATTTCATGATGGTATTATAATGGGCAGTAAAAGTTGGAGAATACAAAACTTTATACAAGTAACTTTTCCCCCTTAAAACCTACAAATGTTTTCAGTCTTTTTAAAACATTTAGCTGACTTTTCTAAAAAGTTGGAAAATATGAGAATTGAAATTTAGCTTGAAATTAATATGCACACATAGAAATTTTATTTTTCTTTGAATGTGTATCCTGAATATTCATGAGTTGTCCACTGGGTATTTACTTGATATTTTCTAATTATATATTGATGCTTGAAACTTGTCAATTGAGAAATTATCTAAGGGAGTATTGCAAAATTTAGTTGAGTTTGACTCGAACTTTATGCATATGGCTTTAAGACAATAGATTTAACTTGGATTTAATTATATTATGATTGCCAAACAATAGCCATAAATTTAAAGCTTTTAAAGGACCACCACCCAATAGTATATAGTATATAATCTTCTTGCCTCTTCCTCCATCTGATGAACTAGCACTGCTGGCAGAACTGCTTTCAGAATCACTGCTTCCAGAACTACTGTCTGAAGAACTTGATGAAAAGCTTGATGAGCTGTCTGATGAACTATAGCTGGATGACCCTGAACTTGAACTGAAATGAAATATGGTTCACATTTGAAGCTAACAAGGACTAATTTTAGGTTTTAAAATTAGCAACAAAGTAAAAATGTTAAGGTAAAAGGTCATGGAGAAATTATTGCTTCCATTTGTACAGGAAATTTGTATCCCAAAGAGATAAGCATATATATGTATTAAGTTTGTATTAGCATATATATGTATTAAGTTTAGCTGTTATGTATCTTTTAAAATTTAATTTGCGGCCTAGGATAGATAAGCTCTGCTTCCCTTAGGTCGCGTAGAATACAAATTTTTTATTCTTTTATATCATTATCATGTAGTAAGATTGTATTCTGCAAATAAAATTGAATTGAATTAAGAATACAAAACAAAGGAAATTTTATAAGTTTGTACACATGGAAATTGTATGGTTAAAAAAAGAACTGGAACCCTTTCCTGCAGTTTCTGCCATTGGACGGGAGCTCATTTCCTTGTTAGGCCCTGAGCGCAGGAGGTCCCTAGAGAAATATTACACGGATGGTCTATCTATACTAAGGATTAACAGTGTCCCTTGGAGGCCAGTCAAGGGTCCAGAATAATAACACTGCCTCCTGGTTGTTTTCAAACACGTTAAATAACTGTTCTCCTCAATTTCACCACCTGAGTCGAATGTTGGCAATTTAAGATAAAGGACTTTCCTTAGGGGTTTACCACCAGGATCCGAACTTGATACCTTGCGGTTATGAGTCAGGCGCTCTACCACTGAGCTACAGTGATCTTACTATGGTTCAAAACTGTGCAGCAATTTGTTTCAAAATAGTGCCACATTTCCCCCTAAAAGTTGGACATCTGTATATACTTGTGAGTTTCAAAGTTTCATAAAAGTTTCATGACAACTTGTTTTATATTTGTTTAAATTACTATAACTTTGTTTAGTGGGAAACAATTTGATTTGCATCAATTTGTATAAGAAGTTACTATAACTTTGTTTAGTGGGAAACATTTTTCTGCTTTTTTGCATAAACTCAACATCTACCTTAAACATAAAATTGTCATTTGTCACCCTTATAGCCTGAACCTTATACAAGTACTAAAGAATTACACTAAATGCATTGTGTACGAGAGACTTGACAAACCCAAATTATATTTGATTCCTACCTGTCTGATGATGAGATCGCTCTGTGTCTCCCCTTCTTTTCTTTGTCTCTTCCTCTTTCCTTTGTTGCCTTGCTTTTTCTTTTTGGACTGGATGAATCCCTTGATACTTTTCCATGTTTCTTTTTCAGTGTCTTTTCTCTTCCTCTGGCAACTTTCTCCTTTTCGCGAGCCCTTTGGGAGAAAAATTACATCATATAGATCAGGTCTTTTCGTTTTACGCGGGTGATTGCCCTCGCCAACGCCCTCGCAAAATTATTTACGCGGGCTTTTAATCGCCCTCGCAACGACGTGTTTCGCCCTTGTGACAAAAAACATGAAAATCCTATTTGTTTTAGTTTTCAATTCATTTTCAATCTATTTCAAATCAACCCTCGACATTGCTTGCTTCAATGAAGATAAGGTTATTCCCGAGTGGAAAAGCTTAAGGAATTATGTAAAGATTTGGATGAAGAACGTAGATTCTGAGGAGCTTTGGAAAAAAATCTTAGGATTCAAGAGGTCCGAGTTTCCAAACGTATGTTCCTTAGTTGAAATCCTGATTTCAATAAGTGGGTCCAACTCAACCGTTGAACGTGCTTTTAGCACATTGACAAACATTTTGTCTGATAAACGTCTGTCGATGAAGCACAAACGAATGGAGCAAATCTTAATAATAAGCTGTAATAACAAAAATTGGACTATCGAAGAAAGAAGAGAAATCATAGAAAGAGCCATCGACA
>JAYJMH010007486.1:0-25070 GCA_036873815.1 Phacellophora camtschatica
ATTACAAACATATATATATATATATATATTGTCATTCATGTTTATATATAAACATATTCATACATATAAATAGTATTATAAAAGAGCGCAGCGCAGGCACAGAGAAGAGACTTTATTAGCACCTTAAGGCCTTTCAAGGTTATCCTTTCATCAAAGTTTGACTGACAAATGAAATACAAAATATTACTTATAGTGTTTTACAAGGTTATCCTTTCATCAAAGTTTGACTGACAAATGAAATACAAAATATTACTTATAGTGTTTTACAAAAGTATGGTCGTTGTTAAATCTAAATATTCCTTAATTTACAATCTGCTAATAAAGTCTCTTCTATCTGCATCTATTCTTTATAATTTATCGTAAAAACACTTTCCAAATACACAATTATAGACATATACATGATCCCACATAAAAATAGATTCATAATTAGTGATCTAAAATTATATTTCAGTGATTTCAGTAATTTCAATGATTTCAATGATTTCAATGAACTTTGAATAACAACAAGATATGTTGTTTTTCTTATTGTCGCGCTCTTGTTATACATTTGAGATTTTCATGAATTGAAAATAAATAATTTTGGTTTATTATGAAAGGTTATTGCCAGTGGAATGACTCGAGCACGGGTGTGTTTGATTGGTCACGTGGGCAAGGATCAACTGCAACTGTTAACACTGGTCCAACAAAAGATCATACCAAAGGTTAGATTTTTTATTTATTTATGTTAATTTATTTTTTATTTATGATTGTCTTAATTTAAACATTGATTTGTACGAATTTTGTCTATTATTATCACAAAGCATTTGTTGCGGTCTTTCGTAAAATTAGTTTACTTACTCATAATATATTATTATAATTGCCTTCAATATACTGTCCATATATGTAGACAACCAAATTAAAGTTTAAGGAAGAAATCGACGTTTATCATTACAACAACAAAATATTACCAAGACCCGTGGATAAAGATCAATAAACCTTTGATAGGATAGGAATTTCAATACTCGAAGCTAAACCAGTAGCTCAAGACAAGTCGAATTTCACCAATCTTTTAGAAAAGAACGTACCCCAGAAGAGGAAGTAGACCTCTGTATTAATTAAGAACACTGGCAGGCTATACATGTATGTATATATATATCAAACAGAAACAGAAATAACTTCACAGAACAGTGTTTTGCTTGATTTGATGAGGCATTGGAGTTTTCTAAAAGGGAAGATTTGTTAAGAAAAGACACGTTTTAATAAAAGACACAATTCCATCATGTGCATGTTCTTAAATTAGGAATGGTTTGTACTTCCTTACGTAAAATTTATCTTTGCAAGGCATATTTCTCTGGAAACTTTGGAGCGGTTTTATAAAGGAGAGAAAAAGGCATGCACAGAAAGGAGGCGAATAACATGAAAAACTGAGAAATAAACATCGTTGATGCATAAAATAAGTCATGTTTTTTTTAATTTCTTAAGTTAAAAAAATATTATTTTGTAGGCGATGGGACTGGATATTACGCGTATATCGAAGCTTCGCAAGGTAGTTTGTACAGTTTGGCGAAACTTGAAAGTCCAAGCTTAAAACAAGCATATGCGACTTGCCAAATGAATTTCTGGTATCATATGTATGGAACTGGTATTGGAGCTCTTAGAGTTTATGTCCGGGTTGGGACGACTCTAACATTATTGTGGGAAAAAAGTGGTGACCAAGGTTTGTCTTCACAACATTATTGTAGAGAAGCCACGTTTTTTCTATGTTTTGCTAAAAGCATTCACCTGACCAAGGTTTTTGAGTAATTTAAAAAAAATTTTTATATTTGAAAACGTAATTTTAAAATATCTTTTTAACCCTTCTACGCCCGGATTTATTTCTGCTAAACAGGTAAATCCTTGCAAATTTCATTTAGCAAGGGATGGCACATCCAAACCAACATAATTTATATGCTAAACTTGCCTTGAAATATCTAAAATCCATGAAAAGTTCTACCTGCATTTACCTCCTGAAAATATGACTTTTCACGTTGTTTGTCAATGGCCGTATAGCCCTTCCCGGGGTGAATGGGTTAACGCAATTTTATCGTCAGTACAGCATTTCACACACATTTTTTATGTTTTTACTTGCTAATTTTATTAATTTATTGATGTCATGGTTCTCTGATAGGCAATAGTTGGATCCAAGGGATTGTATACATAATGAGACGCTCTCGGCCATACAAATTATTGATAGAAGCTGAAAGAACATACAGCACACGGGGAGACATTGCTGTAGATGATATATCACTTCAAGGATGCTCTTTACCTACTCCTGTCAATTACTGCTACGGGTTATGGTGTACGAACCGCGTTTGTGTTTCAAGTTACAGACAATGTGATTTTACAGATGATTGTGGAGATGGTACAGATGAAAACAATTGTCATCTTTCTGCTGCTACATACCGGTATGAATGAGCTGTCAACTTGTTGTTTTTTGTGTTTACAATGTTGTTTTTGTTTACATTGTTATTTTATTTACATTGTTATTTTATTTACATTTTTATTTTATTTACATCGTTTTTTTTGTTTTTGTACAATCAACAGTGTTTCTACGTGGCCTGTAACTTCGTAACCCAATAACCAGCCACTCGGGGGTGAAACTTCGTACAAAATTGAAACAGAAATTTTGGCACCTGTGCTAGTCCAGTTCATTGATTTCAAAGGTCAAAGAATGGAAATGAAAACATAAAACTATGTGGAAATGTAAATCAGAAAAATATAAAGGCAATGAAAACATAAAACATGTGTAAAAAGGCGTTTAATGAAATCATGAGAATTCGGATATTTTATTGAAACATTATTTTAATTTAATTTTTTTATTTAGTTGCAATTTTGAGTACAGTTTATGCAGTTGGAAACAGTTGAAGGACGACGATTTTGATTGGACAAGATCGTATGGTTCAACTTCTTCATCGGGCACTGGTCCATTGTATGATCATACCACTGGCTCCAATTATGGTAAAAATATTTCGTTTTGCTTTTCATGTCAAAGCGTGTTACAAAATTATTTGCTTTTGATGATATATATTGTATGAATGTTTATGTTTAGGATACTAACGTAAGGAAACGAAAAACTTGATCATGTACAAAAGTTTATTTGATAGATTGCATTGTTTAACAACAGGCCACTTCCAATAGTGAAATGATTAATCACATTTAAATAGTATAAATGTTTATTTTTAGGAATGTACTTGTACGCAGAGGCTTCATACCCCCGCAAGAAAGGTGACAAAGCTCGTATAAAGAGTGGAAATCTTCGAAAAACAACTGGAACATGTTTAATTCGTATATATTATCATCTGAAGGGTGATCACATTGGCAGAATTTCTATTAAAACAAGACAGTGTGAAACAAAGGGTTGTCCTGAGACACTTGTATGGACAAGAAATACCACTGCTGGTGATCAATGGGTTAGGCATTCATCAAGATTGATTAGCGATAAGCCGTTTCAGGTAAATAATTTGTTTTTGAAGGATTGAAATCGTACGCCATTTTTAATTATCGATTTTAACTTTGATGTTTGATGTCATCGACGTCTGATGTAGTTTCTGTTCATAATTTGTTGAAATGCTTATCTTGATCTTTGAAAGAGCATAACGTGAAATCAGATGTCAATCATCTCTGTATTGCGAATAAGAAAGGACTGGCATTTTCATTTGAATTAATTTTTGTTTGTGAACGCAGATATCATCAAAATTTATTTATAATTATATATTTATAATTTATTTTAAATTTATGTTTTATATATATACTTTCTGTTCATAATTTGTTTCAAAATTTCTGAGATTAGCACATAAGGAGGCTTAAAATCAGCTTAAAATGTTCATTTGAATTGGATTATTGTTTTGATAAAATAGGTCATTATTGAAACTGAGCGTGGTTCGGGTTACCAAGGAGACATTGCAATTGATGACATTTCGTTATTTGGTTGCTCTGCATATCGTTTGCCACTTCCAACTCCTGCTCCTAAAACAACATCCAGACCAACAACATCGCCATGTTCTTCTAATCAGTTTTACTGTGCTGGAGATGGATCTTGTATTGCTGCGAATAAAAAGTGTGATTTTAAAAATGACTGTAAGGATGGTTATGACGAAGCTAATTGCGGTATGTTTGGTTTTGACTTTCTCAGAATGTACTTTACATATTTTAACATGAGGATTTTAATTATATATATATATATATATTAGTTTAATGTTATGTTTAATGGATCATTTTCAACCAGCATGCATTGCAAAATTTTCAGCATGTGGCGGCCATTTTCATTGTCCATGAATATAAATTAATTTGAATTTGAAATCTGGTTGTTGCCTGTTGCCACAAAAGCGCAAAAGAACACATTTGTCGTGTAAGTTGAGAAACTCGTTACCACAAAAGCGCTAAAGAACGCATTTGTCGTGTAAGTTGAGAAACTTTTTGCCACAAAAGCGCGAAAGAACGCATTTGTCGTGTAAGTTGAGAAACTCGTTTCCACAAAAGCGTGAAAGAAAGCAGTTATCGTGTAAATTGAGAAACTCATTGCCACAAAAGCGTGAAAGAAAGGAGTTATCGTGTAAATTGAGAAACTCGTTGCCACAAAAGCGTGAAAGAAAGTAGTTATCGTGTAAGTTGAGAAACTCGTTTCCACAAAAGCGTGAAAGAAAACAGTTGTCTTGTAAATTGGGAAACTCGTTGCCATAAACCCTTCCTTTTTTTGCAAAGTTACAAAGGACCATGGAGGATAGAGACCTTTTATACTACTGAGAACAACAAAACAGAATTAAAGATATTATTGCAAATCTAAATTTTACAAAACAAATTATAGTATTTACGTCACATTTATCTTTGCAGGAAGCTGTGATTTTGAAACAACAAGCTGTGGATATGCAGATGTTAGTCTTGGTATTTACCAATGGGGAAGAGCAAGCCCATCTGCTATTCCATATGTTGACCCAAGTGGACAAGGAAAAGGACCACGCACAGATAATACAAAGAAAACAAACAAAGGTAGGGTATGTCTTGGAAATAGGCCGGCAAAAGTCTTTATTTTTAGCATGAACCTTTTTTGTAAGTGCAAGGTGTCTCAAAAATGCTACAGGTTTGCAAAGCTGCTGTGGAGGAGCACAGTAACGCCAATAAGAAACCTGTTTTTGAAAATCAAAAGCCTGTTTAGTGTCTTAATATTTTGGCATGTTAGATAGTGTTTGGCTGATGTATGCTGCCAATAATGTGATAGAAGAAAGTCACGGCACTACTCCTATTCATTTTAGACTTTAAAATTTTAGACTTTCTAAACAACTCTTTAAATCAATTTACAAAAATAATTTATAAATTTTTGCCAAACATCAACCTGTGGTATCTTATAAGTCAGTTTCTTATTGGCAGACTCTTACTGTATTGATATTTTCATTTCTTCATAAATGTTTTAGTGGATGGTTAAGCTTAAAGTTTGATACCTTGCTTGGCAAAATCAACTGAAAGATCACTGAATGTGCCCAATGAAAGTACATGTTTTGTTTTTCTGCAAAACCAGAGGGTTTTGACAATGGCCATGAACGTGAAAGTAATATGTGGCAATTACAGATCTATTTTTGTGAAACTTTTTGATTTTTTTTTGTAGGTTTCTTGATGAGAATAACGGACGGATCTGGTTCTAGAAGCTCGAGCGCAATGCTTAACAGTCCGTTGCTATCTCAGACCGGAGCAGGATGCGCTTTGCAATTTTATTATTACTCAAATGAAACAGGTGCTTACAGATCACTCTCTGTATCTTCAATTGTCGGATCTTTGTCGTCCCGACTTGTTTATTTGGCACCTTTAAATACGAGAGGAAAATGGGTTAAACAACTCATGGGAATTGGAACTAAGCCTGCAGGTAAAGATTAATCTCATTTAATGTATTCTTTGTATTTTATATTTATCTAACTATTTGTAAATTTCCATATTTTTTATTTCATCACCAGAATTCTTTTGAAGTGAAAATATTTATCGATTGTAATTTGTGGCGCATGCGTTGTAATTTATTGTAATTACAATTTTTTAGGTTGGCGTTTACGATTTGCTGGATACAGAACATTTGTATCTATTGATGACATAAAACTCGTCAATTGCTCCTTACCTGCGCTGGTAGGTGGAAAATGCAATGCTAACCAAGTTACATGCAGTAATGGAGCTTGTGTGGATGCAAACAAGGTACAAACATTCATTTATTTGATATTCAGAAGTTTATATTTATGTAGACATCATAAAAATTTTGTTTATTATTTTAAGAAATGATTATTGTAGTCTGTTATTGTTTAAAAAGCATCATATTAGTAGCTTACTGTCATCTTTATCGTATTAATTCTTAGTTAGGAAGACATCATGAGAGTTTTCTTAAGTTTAGATTTATGACAGAATTTTTAATTTACAGAAATGTGAAGATCACATTTATATATATAATATTATTATGTTTACTGTGCATATATATATATGGTAGAGTGGCTGCCTAGTTGGTTGGTAGAGTGGCTGCCTAGTTGGTTGGTAGAGTGGCTGCCTAGTTGGTTGGTAAAGTGGCTGCCTAGTTGGTTGGTAGAGTGGCTGCTTAGTTGGTTGGTAGAATGCCTGCCTAGTTGGTTGGTAGAGCGGCTGCCTAGTTGGTTGGTAGAGTGGCTGCCTAGTTGGTTGGTAGAGCGACTGCCTAGTTGGTCGGTAGAGCGACTGCCTAGTTGGTTGGTAGAGCGACTGCCTAGTTGTTTGGTAAAGCGACTGCCTAGAATACAGGTCCCGAGTTCAAATCTCGGTTTTTTTCACCATAATTTTTCAAGAAGTTTCCTTTTGTCGAAATTCCTACCAAGTATCATTATAGATATATATACACACACACACGCACACATATAGGTATATCTAAATGTAAAATGTAAAATGTTTTTTATATTTGATCAAATTATAGGTGTGTGATTTCCAAAATGATTGTGGTGATAACAGCGATGAACAAGCTTCTGTTTGTGCCACATACAAAGAACGTTGTAACTTCGAATCGGGCAGATGCAATTGGATCCAATACAAAGGTGACAACTTTGATTGGAGAAGAAAACGTGGTTCAACTGGCTCTACCATGACTGGCCCAGGAACAGATCACACCAAAGGTATGATTGCGTGCGTTAGTTGAAATTGTGTTTGTTTGTTTGTTTGTTTGTTTGTTTGTTTGTTTAGAATCTTCATATTTATTAAATATGAAAATATAGCATATCCAAGTTAGGCTTTTGATAATCTTCAACCTTTTTGAAAATATTTTGCATTATATAATTTATGTTTTCAAATTGATCTCCTGAAACTATGAGGTTGTACCTTGTTTGTAAGTGAGCCATATGACCCTTCCCAGTTTAAAAGGGTTAATGTATTGTTGCTGCATTTTCGTTTTCATTCCTTTAATATTTAAATTCTGAAATGATGTCATTGCTATTCCTGTTTCTTGCAAAATTAAGCCAAGAAAAAAACCAAGCCAAGAGTTTTTGGTCTGTGCTCTAAAGAACTCATACGAGAAAATAGCAAATCTAGAGTGCCGAAGCTCATTGTCTTTAATTTTATTTTGAACAGGAAACCGACTTGGTTACTACATGTATATCGAAACATCGGCACCTCGAAAGACGAACGACACAGCGCAGCTGATGAGTGCAACATTCAAGCAAGTAACAGGAAATAATGATTGCGCAATGAGATTCTTTTATCATATGTATGGATATCACATAAAAGAACTTAATGTTTGGTTGAAAACATCTGCGAATACTCTTGCTCCAATGAATCTAATCTGGACGAAGAAAGGTATGATTTGTTTTTTGATTCTGAATTTTAATATTTCTCCTTAACAGTGTCAAAAATCAAAACCACATCAGAAACTAGCTTGACAAAAAGGAGGGCTTCCTCCTTGAAATTGAAAATAAAGTGTCGAATTGAATGGTGATATTATTTAATATCTTATGAGAGACGGCGTTTAATACCTCATTCACACTGCGTGTTAAACCAACATAATCTAATCCAGGTTATCAAATGCTGCATTTTAATTGGTTAATCCAACACATCGAATACATTTGATTGGTAGAAATTTAATCTGGACTAATTAAAGTTGGTTTAACTGTGTCAATGTGAAATTAAATGAAAAATGACATGAATTAAAAAGGGAACAAGATTTTTTTGTTTATTTCAGGCAACCAAGGAGATTTCTGGTATAGAGGAGATGTTAACTTAAGTTTTATGAAAAAGAACTTCGTAGTCATGATTGAAGGAAAGAGAGGCGGTGGTTACCGTGGTGATATAGCTATTGATGACGTATCATTTACCCCAGGATGCAATGTTGATTTTGCAGCAACTTTAGCTCCTGATACTGTCACTATTTCTCCACCTCAAGGATGTCAAGCAGGAGAGTTTAAGTATGTTTTAACCATCTTTTAAGAATTTTTTCAAGTGTCCAAGCTATGAATACTCAATTTTGATAATTGCTGGTTATGTAATTTATTATTAATAATTATTAATATTATTGTAATTTATTATAACAATTATTATTTTTTGCGCCTTAGATGTGTATCAGACAACAAATGCATCAACGTCGCAAAATATTGTGATTTCAATAAAGATTGTACAGATGGTTCAGACGAAGCACGGTGCCCTAGTACCTGTGATTTCGAAAGTGGGGAATGCGGATGGAGGAACACAAGGATCGGGGATAGAATGGATTGGACTCGACATCAAGGAAAAACTCTATCAAATGGAACGGGACCACCTACTGACCATACCACGAACTCAACTAAGGGTTGGTTCTGTTTTTAATACAAACAAATCATACGATTTAAACTGTAATCAAGCTACTTTAATTGAATTGAACTGAAATCATATGAAAATCACAACTAGAAGGCATTTTAGATACACTTGTCGTGTATTCGTGACTGCAACATCACTTTCAATCAAATTTATATCCTACTGTTTTTGTCTTTTTTCAGGTTACTACGTATACTTGGAAGCTTCTCAGTTAGGAGGAGGGGTATTTCCCAATGCACATTACAAGAGCCCCATTTATGTGAGGGGGTCAAGAAATTGCAAATTTAATTTCTGGTATAACATGTATCATTGGAAATATTACCCTAATCTTGCATTCAGCGTGCTGTACAGACGAAATGGTAGAGATACAGTATTATGGCAGACAGGAACAGATACAGGTGACAAATGGAAGGCTGCAACTGCTGTTTTGCCAAACTGTCCAACTCAATTCCAGGTTAGATTATTTGTATATTTTGTGAATTATAAAAATATATATATTTACAAGACAAGAACTATGCGCATGCGCATCAAGAAATGTACTTCTTGCTTCTTTATATTTCTTCAAGTTTAATGTTATCTAATTCAATATTGTCATTCTTTAAGTTCGTTTTTGATTTTAGAAATATATATATATATATATATTTACATTTAGGCTAATAAAGTCTCTTCTCTAAGCCACCGCTCTTTCAGTATACGATTAGTTTTATGATGGTGATATTCGCATCAAGTGATGGTTTGATTTGTTTCTTATAATGATATGTTTGATGTTTGTTCCTGTAGATAATCTTAGAAGCAAGACATTACTGGTCATCAAGAACTGACGTTGCTGTTGATGATATCAAATTCCAATGTTCTGAACCTACTCCTCCTAATTCTTGCCCTTCCAATCAATTTCAATGTACTTTAACGAAGCAATGTGTTGATCGAGAAACTCTTTGTGATAATGACAGAAATTGTTGTGATGGTTCTGATGAAACTGATGCTCTTTGCAAAACTTACAAACGGTAAATAGAAATATTGGTTTATTATTAGTTGTGATTTGGCAGCTTCATAAATTGATAAATTGATCAGCTGATTGAAGTGATTGTCTACTCTATCAAATGATTGATTAATTAATAGATTGTGCTGATTTCGTTAGTTAATCGAGTGGTTATTGCTTGATATATATATATGAACAATCTTTGTGTGTGCGTGTTGTACAATAAATCCAATAAAAATAAACAAATTGAGTAATAAAAATTGTACTTTGAATACAGTATAGAATTTTTCACAACTGGCAAATTTATATGCACATGTTTATGATTACTGTTTACATGATTATAAATTTAAACAGAAAATTGAGATCTGCGAAAGACTTGTATGCACAATACTTGAACCAAGAACATATTTGACTGTTAAAATCATGTTAAATTTTATTTGAACTATTTAAAGTTTTCAAAACAAACAAAATCACAACAAATCATAAGGATTAAAATGATGTTTTTGACATTGGGCGTCGTTAATGTGTGCGAGCGCGCGAGCACCTCTCGCAGGCACAAAATGATACTACACACAGTACTGGAATCCATTGCAGTAACATTTGCTTTACCCATAGTGCTTTCACGCACATTTTTCTCATTCATTTGCTCGCAGGTACATCATATTTTAAATAAGGCTTGTTTGATATTGTATATATTTGAGTTTATTTACTCACGTTTATAGCAATTCATTTGAATCTGGATTTGGTGATTTGGTACAACTGAAAAGCGATAATTTTGATTGGACATTGACGAGTGGACATACGACTAGTTTTGATACTGGCCCAGTGAGAGACCATACTCTTCAAGAGGAACATGGTACGCACTAGTTGTTTAACTTTAATTGTTTTACTGTGTCACACTTTTCAGATATTTTAATTGAATGAAATGTATTAGAAATGTATATTTCTGAAAGTATGCATATATATTTTTGGGTGAGTTTAGAAGTGAAATAGTTGAAGAAAACTTACTCTTAAATGAGATGTAGACTATATACAACTTAAAAGATATTCTTCATATTTTTAATGTTATTAAATTTATTTTTATATTTCCAGGAAAGTACATTTTTATTGAAACATCAAGCCCACGAAAGGCAAATGATACGTCACAACTTGTAACTCCTGCAATCAAGGGTTCTGGGACACGGGTTAGAAGAGCAGCTGGAGATTGCGAAATTAGATTTTTCTATCATATGTTTGGTTACCATGTTGGAAACCTGAATATATACACTGCCACGACATGGGGAAAACCAGACAAGAAAGTTTGGACTATGTCTGGGAGTCAGGGAGATGTATGGATAAGAGGGAAAGCCACGTTATCAAGCACTGCTGATTTCCAGGTCATTATTGAAGGTGTTGTAGGAACAGGATATTCAGGAGATATCTCGTTGGATGATATTTCTTTCACTCCAGGATGTAATTTTAACGGCGCAAGATTACCAGGTACATTAAATTACACATTCATAAAGATTTCTACCGTACGTCATATGAAATTGTGTTACTTCAAAGAAATGTTTTGTCGTTGGTTTCATCAAATGCACAATATATCGAAATGATAATAATTTTAAAGATATATATACTCGTTTGTTATCTTTTATTATGTTGCCGTTCATTCATTCATTCACTCATTCATTCGTTCGTTCATTCGTTCGTTCATTCGTTTATATATTTGCCATAAAGAAAACTGAAGTAGTAATCTCATAATGTTCCAAGAGTTAGTAAACGATATTAAACATGCTTTGAGTTTTTTTTGCAGAATTTTTATTTGAAAAATGTTTTTTGTGTTTATTGTTTATTGTTGTTGCTGTAAATTCTTAAAACAATATTTTAGGACAGCCAACACCGCCTCCAGTCCACCCATGTTATCCAAGATTCGGGTGTGTTGAAGACGGAAAATGCATTTCAAATAGTCTTGTGTGCGATTTTACTCCTGACTGCATAGATGGTTCTGATGAGAGCAGTAATATTTGTGGTTACCCATGCAATTTTGAAAATGGTTGGTGTGGATACAAAAATTCATTAACGGATGATTATGATTGGTTCAGACATAACAAAGGAACTCCAAGCCAAGGCACAGGACCAGCAAAAGATGCAACTGGCAATTTTACAGGTTAGTATCATTTTACAGGTACGGTGCAAATAAATTAATTTGTTTTTGTTATGCTGACAGACAGACATACCATTTTTATTAAAGAGATGGTTTTGTTCCGATGTCTTGGTTTTAAGCGATTCAAGCCTGAAGGCTGTAAGTAATATTTTTTTAAACATACGTTTGATCCGCCGGTGCTGTTGAATTGTTTCTTGTTTTATTTAAAATTACGGCAGGCCCGTAGGTGCTGGGGGAGGGGGGCTGTAATTAGGCTACTCTATAATATTCAGTAAAACTGAACTATAATAGGACTACGCTCTTATATTTACTAAAACTGGATTGTAAACGTGAATGTAAACATCATAAACAATACTAATCACACAAATAATTTTTACTAATACTTTATGTATCTTGCTGTTGAACCTTTGGCTTTGTATTAGCATATATATGTATTAAGTTTAGCTGTTATGTATCTTTTAAAATTTAATTTGCGGCCTAGGCTAGATAAGCTCTGCTTCCCTTAGGTCGCGTAGAATACAAATTTTTTTATTCTTTTATATCACTATCATGTAGTAAGATTGTATTCTGCAAATAAAATTGAATTGAATTGAATTGAAATTGAATATATATATTTTGATGCGTAAAGTAAAGTAAAGGAGAAGAGAAGAGAAGAGTGGATTGAGAGTTGATTTGGAATTATAAATAATCTTTAACAAAAATTGTAATTTTCCCTAAAATACTAGTTTCATTTTCTTCACAATAATCATCCCAAAGTAACTTCTGACTGCCAGAAATGTGTGCGGGTTTCACCAAACTATTCTTAGAAAGATAACTTTTCCCCAATGAAAATGTTCTCTCCAATGAATTCAGAACTATATTTACCTATTTGGGGTGAAAAGGTCATGCTAGAACAGCTATATCTTGTTTTTAGTTGATTATTGTTATTATTATTTCTTACTTTTAATGTAAATTACTACTTGAAATTAATTAATTCAAGACAAATCAGTTTTTTTAAACAGTTTTACAATCAGTTTCATAAACACAAATATTATATTTTTTTATTGAAAAAATTGGTCGTTTTCTTCAGGGTTTTATGCATACGTGGAAGCATCTAATCGCAGATACAACAAGAAGGCTGTTATTTTGAGTCCACAGTACCAAAGCTCCTTCGCAGATTGCACAATGACTTTCTTTTATCATATGTATGGAAGTAATGTTGGTGCTCTTTGGGTATATTTGACTGATATTACCGGAACAACTGCAATGTGGAGATATGCTGGTAACTATGTAGTCTGTATTTTTAACAAATTGTCGTGACTAGCAAAGTTTTATTAATTATGAGAAGCTAAATTTGATGGTGAGATAAATGAATTACTGCTGCTGCACAGATGTTGAATCAAATAAGTTACTGCTACATGCTGCACAGCAGTTTTAAGTCGAATTATTGCTTCGCAGCGTTTTGAGTCGAACAATTTAATGCTGCACAGTGGTATTGAGTCAAAGAAGTTACTACTGCACAGCGGTATTGAGTCAAATGATTTAAGGGAATAAGTGAATGCATGAACCCCAGTAGAAGTTTTATTGTATGTTTTTTTAACCAGAGGCTATGTTCATGTGAGTAAATTTGATGAAAGACAAAAGTAACTTTGTTGTAACTTTTTTCATCTTTAGGCAGAAGCCAAGACAAATGGATGAAAGCTCAAATTTCAATTGGGCGTCGTCTTCGTCCATTTAAAATGTCATTTGTGGATGTCATTGGCAATGGTTGGCAAGGAGATATAGCAATCGATCAAATAGATTTTGCTAACTGCACAAAACCAGCAATTTGCAAGAATACTACTGGAAAGTTTCAGTACGTTATAGTTTGAATAATTAATGACCTTTTTCGTGTGCTCATTTGCAATACCAGGTGTCCCAAGGAATACCAGGTGTCCCAAAAAGACGTTAACATGTTTGTCAAAGCCGGACGAAAAATTTACTGTCCTAATACATTTAATATAATATATATATATATATACATAGTAATATCGAATAGTTAACTTACAAATCGGTACCTTGCTCTTCAAAACTGATGTCATGGGTACCGCCAGATTTGGAATCACCACGAACTAAAGTCTTTAAATACAATGGCATATAAGCAACACTTCGGTAAACATTCGAATTCACTTTTAGTATTGCAAATGTTGCTAGATTTGTTTTTATTCAAACCTGAGAAGTCTTCTTATTGAATTTTTATTGGGTGTTGTTGGGTGTTGTTGGTCCGTTTAAATGGAGAGTCTGGTTTTAAAATAATATCGAATTTAAGATTTCAAGAAGAATATCTTATCACCCCATTCATCACCCCAGTCGCTGGTTTTGCATTAGATTATATCAAACATGTTGCCATATTTTGGGGAACACCCGCCCGGTACAGATTTGATCACAACTCTTTGAAATATTGAAATATGATAAACGTATGGATCATGCTTGGAAGAAAGTAAGAAATGATTTTTCTAAAACATTGGCAGTTGTTTTGAAACATTTTTTTTTAGCTTTTAATGACTTTCTTGCTCGTTGGTTTTGCTAAAAAAGTTAATTTTTTTTTCAGATGTAAAAATAAAGCTTGCGTCGACTTGAACAGAGTTTGTGACCTCACGGATGATTGTGGAGATCATTCTGATGAAGATCAAAGACAGTGTCAAGGGTTTATTGGATGTGATTTTGAAACAACTGGGAATATATGTAATTGGACACAAGCTATTGATGACGATTTTGATTGGACAAGACACAAATCGGGAACACCAACTGTAAATAGTGGACCAACTAGAGATCATACATATGGAACATCACTTGGTGAACATTATTTTATCACTTCAAAATGAGAAATTATAATGTCGAAATCTACGCATCTATCTTTCTAGAATTTTTTTGTAGACAGCTTTACGCCATTTTGGTATTTTTGCTCAGTGTACTGGGAAATCACTCTGGAGTTAGTTTTGACGAATTTTATAATTTTTTTTCTGGTTCAATAAATTTCAAATAAATCTTGTATGTTAAATTAAATAATTTAATATTTCATTGCAGGGTATTATATGTACATGGAGATGTCCGGCCAGCGCATAAACCAGAAAGCTCGTCTTATAAGCATAAAATTTAATGCTCAAAGAGGTGGAAATTGTCAAATGAGAATGTTTTATCACATGTTTGGACGACACACCAAAGATTTATTTGTTTACATTGAACGAGAAGGGAGTCAGGCTTATACTGTTTTGTTTAATGCAAATGGAGATTCGGGAGACACATGGAAACGTGCTGTTATTGATCTCAGTAAAGAATTCAACCCATTCAGGATCATCATTGAAGGTATTATAATAATAATATTTCTTCATGGCATGCATGCACAAAAAGTACGAATACTTCAAATATATTTAGTCTATGCGACCCAATAAAAGAATAATGTAGCAAGGCTAGTTTACTATCTTTTTTAAGCATACATATACACATATATATAGATATTTGTATATGTCTGCAAACATATGGTAGATTACAACTTTTTGGTCACATTCTGAAGACAACATAAGTTTAAAGTGCTCAAATATTATACTTGGTATATTTTTGCCTCCAACCTCTTTTCTCTAATTTACAGTTTATTATCTACCAAATATAATATATATTGTGTTTATATAAAGAATGTATGTAAGCTAGATTTTCCATCTTCAGTGAGAACTGAAATTTTAAAATTTACCTGAGAACAAGTATTTTTACATAAATGATTCTTTGTAGAATGAATGTTTTCATCGTTACGAATACTTAAAAATCATAATTATATTTTTAATTTTGTTTCGTAATATAAATATATGTATGTATATATATATATATACATTGTGATTGCTATTGTTTCAGGTGTTCGTGGAATAAGTTATCTAGGTGATATCGCAATAGATGATATCTCTTTTACACCTGATTGCATAACAAATGGTACCAGACCTGTTTTCCCAACGAAAGCTCCAATATGTGGAAATAGCCAATTTACTTGCCTTGCCCATCGTAAATGTATTTCTTTATCGAAAAAATGTAATGGAATTGATGACTGTGGAGATAATTCAGATGAAGCTCTTTGTGGTAGGTTTTTAAACTGGATGATTAATTTTTTTCTTCAGAAAAGTTGTGGTGACCACTACGTGATGGCCTAACTAACTAATGTTTGAGTAAGGAGGCGAGGGACACGTTGTGTTTTTGATAATTCGTTGTAGGAAAGTTGAATTTTTAATAAATTAAAATATCACATTTCATCACATTTTAAAGGTACACGTGGCATGAAAAAGCACCCTACCGTCTGACCAATGGTCGCAGGAATTTTTTTCATTCTACAAAATCTTGCATGACATTTTGTAGAATTTTTTCGAAATGTTTATATGTTAAATTTCCAATATCTTGCTGGAAATTTGAAGGCAAAATTTGTTTGGTTGCAAAAATTTCTAGCCGTGGTACATATTAAAACAAGTATATATATATATTTTTTCAACATCTGGGTGTCAAATAATTGTTTTAATTTATTTATATAGTTCATCGTAAGTTTCTTTATTTTTAATCCACTTTTTTTTTAAATTTACTTCCCGTGGCTAAACGAAAATTAGATAGGATTTAAACGTTGCTTGGAAAAATGTTCGTATGTCGATATCGTGGATGTTGTAAAATTACACAGAGTCAGTAGAATACACCGAAGAAATCGAATAAATTTATGATTCATACATCATCGTACATAGAAGATCATCGTATTTTTACGCTACTTGTCGGGATATTAAGATAAAAATATTATTCATATTGCAGGTGGCAATACAGGAAAATCTACAGGAAAACAAGGAGGAACTAGTACGCACTTCATTTTCATATCTTAAATGAAATATAATATTATAAATTCATATTATTATCATTATTTCATTAGTCGTTTTAGTTTGAGGATTTTAAATTGAACTAGCCGAACGTTTTTATTTGAGCTATTAATTAGAGAAAGCAAATTGGAGTTATATATTTGAGAGGGAGATGTTAAATTTTAAAAGTTATTCTTTCAGTACGTAAACAAAATTGTACTTACTATTAACGCAAACATGTTTAATGATACATTGGTCACATAGAAAGTACTAATACTGTCAAACGTTGACAAATGAAAAACAGGAAATCAAAATTAAATACCATATATACTTCAGTAGGTCAGTTTTTTTATGGAGTAATATTTAACTACAGATTTTGAAGATGATGGATAGAACTTTTTCCTTGTAGAAACTGGAGTTACGGCAGCTATTGTTGTTGGTGCCCTTGTGATTGTACTTATTATTGTTCTAGTTGCTTACATCGTTATGAAAAGAAAACGGTTGGTACTTGGTTGCTTTTATCTTTAAGGAATTATACATATACTATTATTATTTTCAGCAATTTAAGCACTAGTTTTTACTGTAACTGATAATAGATATTGTTAATTATCGAAGGAACAGTTTTGACATAATTACAAATAATTATGAATATATATATATTATAATAGTTAATTTTTTCGTTTATTCACAGTGAGAAGAAGCTTCACTTGTTTTCTGTTTTTTACGATCCAACTAAACAACAAGAAATGCAAGGGTAAAAAGAATTTTATTTAATATATTTGCTGTAATATTGGTTTTTGATTGTAAAATTATAATTTTATTGAAGATCAGCGAGGAACTGTATTTGCATCAGATTAAATATATTTCATATTCATATGACATTTTTCACCGATGAAACTTTCAATGCTTTTAGAGGAGGCCATGACCAGAAAGATAATGTGAAGGGCTTTGTTTTTCCAATGGCACAAGAATTTACAAGGTGCGGTTCTGAAAAGGTGCAACAGCTCTTCCTTCAATGACTATTGACTATGAATAGTATCTCCGCTCGTACATTAATTTTCCCTTAAATGAAATCTCAAATCTTTGGTACACCTGGTATATTAACCTTTATATAATATTCCATTTTAGGGCTGCAAAAGGAGTTTCAATAAAACAGAAAGAAGCACAACAACAAGAAGGCTTGTCAAATCCTGTGTATGACGAAAAACCATTCGATGTTGACGTAAGTAAATAAAAATGATTTAGGGCAACGAATGTTTCAAGATATTTCTTACATCTATTTAAAATCGTTCATTTTAAATCAAGATGATTATATTTTTTAGCGTAAAACAAATTTAGATATTTTCCTATTTTACTTTGTTAGTATTCTTGCATTGAAATGAACTATTAATTTTTGTGATATTAATTCCTTCATTTATATATATATATATGTTATTTACGTGTATTTTATACATTATTTACGCGCATTTGTTCAATTGTTATTTGCAGTTTGGAAATGACATGGAAGGAGGAATATTTTCTGAAGATTCTTTTACTGTTCCTGTAAGTTTCTTCTTTGGATATATTTTATACATACATACAGCTGACATCTGCTATCTCAACTGCGCATTAGTAATATCTCGAACATTCGCTTTTTGGAACAAATTTTTCTTGAACAGATTTCAATTTCCCGTAAGAATTTGAGAAAGCGAAAACTGTTAACATGATTTTTGGTACGAATTTTTGACAAGTGGAGGCTTTTCTAGGCAATTGCTCTACTGACTGAGCTATCTCAACATTCTAAGATTTGCAAGCGTGTGGTGATGGATTAAATCTGTATATCTCACCACGTGACTTCATGTCACAAACGCAGCCTGAATCTCATTGACTTCGACCAGAATACATAACTGTATACATTGTCTTTTCGTCTGTTTCGAGTTGGAAAATGTTCGAATAACGGGCAGTGTTTTACGAGGAATCCTAGCAAGGGAAAATGAAAAAGGAAGAAAAGCAGGCAAATATTTTATAGAAAAAAATTAAAGTACAGATAAGAAGATAATAGGCAAAAGTTAAAAATGAAAAAAGGAACAGAATAATATTATGAAAATGCTGATATCAAGCCGATGAAGTACAACGTTACGAGATATTTTTCTGAAAGTTCTGAAAATGTTACGAGATATTTTTCTGATGTGTCTTAAAATTATTTTATTTTAGACTGATAACCAAGGTGGCGCCACATCGATGTCCAACCCTATGTACCAAGACCCTTATTATGAGGAAGATGGTCCCATGTCGGAATTCTAGAATGACAACAACATACCACTGGACGGGTTCAAAAACAACTTTTACACATACAACACATTTAGGTTAACTTTTAATTTTGAAAGAGGTGGAACTTACTAAAATGCATGGCTTGTGTTTTTGAATTTCATGATTAATGACATGAAATTTCTCAATGTTGTATTGAACATGGCAGGAAACTATTTTTATTTTTATTGAAATATCTCGGATGCAAAGAGTTCATAAAGAGAATTAAAAATGTAAAAAAAATGTAAAAAGCCAACTGACTCACATATGCATATTCAAAGAATTATCCATGTTTACTACACAATTGCTTAATTGTTTGTGGGGAATTTTGTGTCATTTCAATTCATTGAAAGAGATAAGTATAAATTGATAGCTTTAAAATAAATGCTTATGTAATATATTTAGGTGAAGAGTACTAGCACTCGCGCAATGACTTTATATTCATTCAAATTAAAATTTTGTTGCCAGTCAACAAGAGTATTGCAATGTTACGTTGATTTAGAAAAATTGTTTTGAAAGAATTTTAGTTTTAAAATATCTTACTGTTTATTGTAAAATAGAAGAGTTATATTTTGTTTGTGATTTTAAAACGTATGTATCTTAAATTCAAGAGTATTAGTAATTTTTAATTTGCTGTAATTAACGCTGGAATAAATTATTCCAATTATGATCTCTATGCCTGGTGCAAAATTATTAGTAATAATTATCGTGATCATCATGAAAATTCATTTTAAATTAATGTAGTTTTTTTTACAAATTTTATATACGATTTAAGTATAGTTTATATTGTCGTCCTTCGTCAATTTCGCAGTGTTAAATTTTTAGTAGATTATAAGTAAAAAAATATTATAATTATTGAAAATTCAACAATATATTTGTGATGATTTTACACCATTTTATTGACAAGAAACTAATGCAGTAAGAACTCGCCAGTAAAAAACTGACTTTTATAGGGAACTACAACTGCTAATTTTTTGGTAAGAATTCTACAAATTATATTTGAAATTGATTAAAGGGGTTGATTTAAATGATTTAAATAAAAATGATAAAAAATTATTTCAAATAAAATAGAAGTGTATTGAAATGATTTTTCTGTCCCATTATTCGCAGCCCAAATCCATGTTATTTCCCAAACATAAAGAAGCCATACAGATATATTTTTTTCGAAAACCAATTTTTTAGTGTCGCTGGCGGGTTCCTGCTGGACTTTTATTTTGATACTAAATTTTAATTAACGAACGTTTATTTCGATACGAAATTTTTCTGCTGTAAAAAATGTATATATTTTTACTATTTTGATTGATCTTAAAACGGCAAAGCAGATACTTGCATTCGCTTTCTTTTTTACTGAAATCTCCTTCATCGTTTTGAAAGAAAATAACTCATATAGGCTAAGAAAATAACTCGTATATGATAATGTCCTTTCTAAATAAAAACTTACTGCTGAATAAACATTTAGTACCTTTTCTTGAGATTTTGGATGTAGAAACATGAATTTTTTCTAGAAATATTTTTATTTCTAGATTAAAGTACTATTGATTTTTTCTTATATAATATATTAAAGTAAAACTTACCTCCTCTCCCCCCCCCCCCATACTCAGCATTGCAATAACACATTAATTTACCTTCAATTCCTGAAACAGCAAAGGACATTGTAAAACATATTATAAACATAAAAATAGAAACCTTCCCGCCAGATAATCCTTCCATATCATGACATGACCAGGACAGGATGAAGTTGTTGTTGTTAACTCGTAACTTGTGAATGGCTATCTATTCAGGAGGTAAAGCATGATCAAGACGGTGGTTGTTTTTATGAAGAAATATATCAAACTGAACACAGAAAAAAATGCATTATACCCCCTGATGGCAAGTCGTAACTCGTGAATGGCACGAATGAGCCATCGTATTTAAGGGGATAAAATTTTTGTTCCAAGTGAGGTTCTTTTTCTCAGCAAAGTTTCTAAAATAGAGAAGTTTCAAGAAAGGGCAATCAGTTTTTTACAATGATTACAACAGCTCTTATAAGCAGTTGCTTTCAAAGTCTGGAGAATTCTCATCGAAATATACAAATCTGTTAACAAATTGAATCCTTTTTTCAAACAGTTTCGAAGCCAAACCTCCAAATCGTAGACCTTATCAAGTCACTTCTTGGATAAAATAGTTTAAGACCTTAGGAACTCACGTTTGGAATATTCTTCCAAACGAAGTTAAATCAGCAATGTTTGGTCAATGAGTCAGACAGAAAGTAATATCATACAGTGAGCAAAACGGTTCGTTTTAGATTAGCTTTTGGAAAAAGAAACTAGGGATAACAACTGAAACAAAACAAGCAGAACAAACAATCATTATTGTAAACTGTTCCAACGCAATCAGGCCATTGCTTCACTTCTCACGAATGAAGAAATGTTCACGATTTTTGTGCATAAAGCCCCTAAACCCCTAATAATAAAATCTCCAGGATAAAATCTTTTCTGCATTTTTAAATACACCATTTTCAACACTTTGTTCTGAGTGGCATGTTTCGATTGCTAAACACAGGAAAACGGTGTCGCTTAGGTTTATCTTTCAAATTAGCGCAAAGCAAGTAATCACGTCATTTTAAAGAAAACACCTTCATGATAGTTTTAAAATTGCGTAAGTCATTTGCAACTTTTTATCTTTTACAATGTTGTGAAATGATTATGTTATGAAATAATTGGTTTCCGATCCGATTTATTTGATTTTAAGTACCAACTGCGTCATCGTGGCGTCATCAACGATATACCTTATTTGGAAAGTGTTTTTTAAGTTACCCAGAATGCATTTCGCGTGAGCCTCCCACAATGCCTCATGGAAAGTTTCCCCCCGACCGAAAACAACATTTTTGCACCACGAGGGAATATTGTCAGTGTGTTCCCAGAAATTTTGCCTGAAAGACAGTTTTTCGGTTTAAAAAAGAGCAAAAAAGTGAAGAAGAAAGACTTCGATGTCAGGACTAGGGCGTGGGGGCCGTGGGGCCCTACTTCTCAAGGTATAATTAAAGGAAAAGTTAAAATTGTATCTGTCATATGTCTTCATTTTTGGCTTTTGCTTCATTTTTCTGCCCAGGCCAAGCTGGTTTGTTGTAATCCAAATACATATCTTTTATCTCTGTTGAAATGAAATAAATAACATGTAAACGAATAAATTAAGCAATTGAAAGAAACTAAGAATAAAAGTGTTTCAAAAGACAGATCTCTTATCAATTATTTAAAATCTTCTCAATTTTTCAAATTTATATCTTTATACCTGCACTTTTATAACCTGCACTTTTGCAACATGCAAAATTAACTGCATCGTCTGAAATTGATGTATCCCAATTTTTGGCACAAAGACTTGTTGCATCAATTAATATGTTTATATTATATTTATGAAGAGTTCAATTCAAGCACAAAGTTTAGCAGCAGGCTTGTCAAGATAGTACAATCATCATCATCACTTAAAGTCCATATTTTTATCCACCCTTGCATGGGTAGTAGAATACAAAAAAGTAAATATATAACAGTACAAAAAAAGCTGATTCAAATCCAAGGTACAAGCTTCTTGGGTCAGGCCAAAAAAAATTGCTAATAAAATGAAAGAACTAAAATTGGCCAAAATCCTAAGAAACTAACTGTTAGTTATCCAGATTCTCATTATCCAAAACCTGTATTTTCTCATAAAAAAGGTGTGTATTTAAATTTACGAATGAAATTGATCCTTTCCACCCAATATAACTGCAAAAGGATAAATCGATTTTGAAACCAAAAATGTTGTTATTACCTTATTATAAACATTTTCTTTTTTAAAGGCCCTTGAGAAACCAGCCAAGCTTCCAGGACAACCAGCACCTGGACAACCACAGCAGCAACAACCAGGAGCTGCTGCCCAAATACCTGCACCAACGGAACCTCCAAATTTAGAGCCAACTGATGGAGAACAAGCTACAAAGAAACCTCTGCCTGTATGTTGAAGTTATGCCCTTTTTAAAAATATATGGAATTCGCATCAAAATGTTTTACATTGTTTCTACAGTATTTATTCAATAATTAATGTTATTACACAATCTGACAAATGTTGCTTTCTTATTGGTTTAAAAATTTCATATTTTTATGCAATAATTTTTTAACCTCACAAAATTTGGTCAATAAAAACCAATGTCAAACATTTGCATCACCATTCTATCATACATTGTTTTATTGTTTTGTTTTGGAGGATCGATTGATTTTGATCAATTTCCAAATGCATGTTTGCATATTATATGCATGTTTGCAATCATTTTCTTTAGAGAAGATGTCTAATATATTTTGATGGAATTTATTTTGCATACACTTAGGTTGGCAGAGGAATTCAAGCTCACATGCTCAAGCAGTTATCAACAGGTATTTCTATTTTGAGCATTCATAATATATAATGGAAATTAGATGTTTAATGTACATTCTATATGTTACACCTTTTTAATCTTCTAATTTAAGCATTCAAAATATATAATGGAAATTAGATGTTACCTTTAATTTGCACATAAACCACAAAAGTTATGTTTTTATAGTTAATACTTCACCATATCACAGCAGACTTAACATGGATGGAAACATTTAAATTGTGGAAAAAATAACTTGAAAACAAAATAAATATTGACAATTATTTAACAGTTTTATTTGTAGCTTTATACATGATCTTGTTCATAATTGTATAATTTCTTATTGTTTTTAGCTGCTAAACCTGCAAGTGTGCCAGTTACACCCCAGGTGAGTAATGGAATGATAGCGAATATACATAAGTTACGATTCAAGCAATAATTTGAATCTTTGAAATATATGGAAACAATATTTATAAATCAGATATCATTGTAGACACAGAGCCTATATTTGTAGACACAGAAATATATATTTCATTACATTGTTTAAATTTTCATGCAATTTCTTATGGTTTTAATATTTTACTTTTAGGCAGCACCCCCTGTGGAAGAAGTAGCTAAAATGACGATAAAAGAAACTTTGCCCATAATAACGTATGTATAAATATCAGAATGGTTGTTTCATTTAACCCTTTGCGTGCTGAATTCCTTTCAGTATATATTTCAATAACCTGGGGCGGTAAAATCTTGACTTTGTTTTTAATAGTGAAGAAGTCTTGAAGAGGCAAAGTTTTACAAAACTGTAGCAAATTTATCAGAGAATAAAATGCAGCAATACATGCAGTCAATTCTTTGTTTCTTCTTTACTTGCTGCTGTTTTTATAAACTCTCTGTATTTTCTCCAAAATGTTGCGGAAAACAGAACATGAGCTTCGGAAAAAAATTCCGAAATCGCCATTTTCTCTTGAATGGAGTTTAGAACAGTGTCATTTTAGGTTTTACAGCTTACATATTTAATGTTTGAAAATAAGAGTTTTTAAAATTACTTTTTCAGAAAGAGGATGGATAAAGGCAAAGCTGGAAAAACGTAGGTGTTAATGATTTAATTGCATTCATTGGAAGGACTAAATGTTTTGATTTTGTTTGGAAGTGAGATGTTTGTTTTAAATCTTTTGTTTATACATATATATACCATGTGACACAAAAGAAATTATCCCCATTTAATGATAACTCTAAGTTTGCCTTTCCAACATTGTTTTAAGCACAATTTGAAACTTGTAGCCTCAGATTTCAAGCTACAGCCCTGCAAATGGGGATAGTTTTGGGGTCACCTGATACATATACAAGCATTTATTGTAACAGATATGTTTTATAAATATATTTATATATATATAGCAGACCTGGCCATAAGAATTTTAGCAGGCGGGCAGTCAAATCGCCCTCCTTGTTGGTGTCAGGCGGGAGTTTTTTAAAGTACTTTAGAAACATTATTGGAAGCTATGAAAACTTATTTGAAAATGGACCATTGGCGTAACAAATTAAAAATATCAAAACAATATGGTTTTTTTGGTTTTTTCAAAAGATCAGCGAAATTACAGCTTCTCTTCCATTCCGAGAAAAGATCCTTCTCGTTGATGCCTCCTGCTGACAAAGGAACTGAAAATCTATCTCTTCTATCTTGGT
>JAYJMH010007497.1:0-25063 GCA_036873815.1 Phacellophora camtschatica
TCGAGCACGCGGCCTGTTGTCGGCCAAAATTTGGATGACTTGACTTCCGCGGAAACAATGTTGCGTAACAGCCGTGTTAGATTAAAAGCAAATTATGGTTATATAGCCGTATTGTTAAATTTGGCTTAATTAGGGGATAAAAAGGGTCATGTTTTTGGGTTTGCCATCGTGGGTGCACCCATGGAAAACTCTGCAGACTGGCAAGGTAGCACACTTTTGCAACCTAGATGCCCAACAAAAGATTTGTTCTGAACATACGTGATGTAATCCATGAATGTTGCCAATGGTTCTAGAGCTTGATTTCTGAGATGGTTAAATTCTACGACAAGCTTCTCTCTTAGTTTCTCATCAATGACTGAAACAGAGAGTGGACCAGCTTCGTTTGCAAGAAATGTTCCGTAGTCTGTACTTTGAAGATGTAGCTTCAAATCTGAGTAGGAAAGGAGATAAATAACTACATATAATAATAATTAATATACAATTTAATAACATAACAAGGAAATTAAAATTGACTGTGATAAAAATATAAATTAAATATAAACATATTTGAAACTCTAAAATACAAGAAGCGAAAAATATATTTACCTTCCAAAGTCTCGCATTGAATCAAATTCATGTAGTCATTCCTCGTCAAAACTCCCGACTTGAATCCACGAACCAATCCTTCCAGGTAACCATTATCGATGTTAAAAAGAAGTTCTGGGAAAAAATCCATTCTCGATAATTTACATGTAACTTAATTGAAATAGATTATATGTACTTTCCCGGCTTGCGTTCTTTTAATTCTTCATTTCAAATAACTAAACGCCAGGTCATACATACACTTTGCATTAGGCCATCAGCTGCGAGAAGAACTTGTGACCAAACTGTGTCTCCTTCACAGTTTCAAAAAAACCTTATGTGGAAACCCCACCCCGCCCTGTCTTGTCTATGGTTTTGTTTTGATGGGTTAAATTTTATCACTTATTGTTTTGCTCGTCAATAAATGAAACTGCGAAATGGGGAAGAAAACCATGAAATAAAATTAATGAATCTGCAGTGATAATTTTTAGTTTTTTGGTTATATTTTTGCTTCGCATTTAAAGAATTTACGGCAGCCTCGTATGCACGATTCTCTACTTAACAAAATTACGAAATTAACAAAACGAAAAATTAAAGAAAGATGACGAAATTTGTTTATTGTAGGCCGTTTTGTACTATTTACTGACACAAGAAAATTTGATGAAGAATTAAAAGATTATAATGGAATTCAGGAAGTTTTAACGCTTCAGATTATCTTCATAATGTCTTGGCATTTATTTCCATAAAAATAATGTTTAGCTTGAGATCAAGTAGTCCTGCAATTATTGCAGCAAAAACAAGGTCATCATTTGAATTTCCAATTTTTATGCAAGATGAGGCCCTCACAACTACAAATTCAAGTGGCAACGACCAAGAAGATGTTGCTATTAATATTGGTTGTAACCATGTTAATGAGGCATCATCATTTGCAGATAGGGATAATCATAATCATAATGATGGCTATTCCACCAACAGATGTAACAACAAAGTTATAGCAAGAAATGATGGATTTGAGAAAAGATTTGATGCATTTGAAGGCAAGTTTTGGAGACATTGGGGGGGGGGGGTGCCTGAAACCGCATAATAATTGGCCATAAAATTAATTAAAACCGCAATACTGCAAAAAAATTAAAAAACCGCTATAGCCTATACCATTGTATTTATTTATTTGAACTTATGATTTAAACATTTTAAAATATGAATATTGTCAATAAAACTATCACTTATTTTGATTATTAAAAATGAAAAACGGCGCAAAAATGGAAAAATGTCAGTTTTATTGAAAACTGTTCCTATTTAAGGGTGAAAACCGTTCTCTGCAAGGTACCGCAAAACCGAAATACCGCACTAAAATATGGTCAAAACCGCAATACCGCAAATCCTAGTGTCCCCCTCATTTTAGACAAACTCTACAACATGAAGAAGTAATTTGCAGAAAATTGTATCCTCAAAGAGTATTGCCACATCAAATTAAAAATAAAGCAATTATTAAGCTCTTCTTTTAGCTCCCCCCCCCCCTCCAGAAGGGTCACTCATTAATTTTACATATTGTGATGAGGTCATTCATTTCATTTTTTTAATCCCTCCCCCCCCCTCCCCAGTTGTTGTAAATGTTACACAAATATAATAACCATAACCCATAAATATTTTTTTATATTTCTACATGCCTGTCATATCATTGCAATCAAAATACATTGTGATTTTGATAAGTTTTTACTTTTGTAGATTCTTACCAATCTGGCATGTCTGATGATAATGATGACATTTATTCAACAACCAAAAGCAAAAAAGATGTTGCAGTTCATTTATTTCAAAATAGTATTCCAAGTCATCTTTTAATGGTTGCCCTTTTGGAACATATATGCAGTTTGTATGACTGTAAACAAAACAAAAGTGAACAGCTATTCAAAGGTAATAAAAGGACCACAGAGCAGTCTCACAGTGGTGGGGCTAAAAGAACTGAAAACCCGCTGAAACCCTGTTAAAATCAACCAAAGAGAAGTGAAGGATTTTTCCAAAAGTTGTTTTAGCAAAAGAGTAATGCCCATCAGCCCCACCATCTCTGCGGTCCCTGTAATATATATTCCATCAATGAAGGTACAGTTCTTATTTCCAAGAATGTTATTTTTAATAATCGATCATTTTCAAACTCACAGCTAAAACATAAAAACTTTGTATCCAAGGAAGAATGTTAATGTTTTTAATTATGAAGCTTTCTATTTTTATCAACAGTTCTTTGTCAACAACTGACTGCTATGAAGGTTAGTGTGATGATTTTAATCGTATGAACCTCCTTGTGAAGTAGCCTTGTACATGAATTGAATAGTGCTCCAGTGTTGATTGTGTTGGGAATAGAAATGATAGGAAGACTTCTTGTTCAGGGAAGCACAGCTAAAGCATGTGCATTTTATTATGAGTTTCTTAATGATTACTGAATCATAACAGTTAGTTTATTATTTATTATTATTTACACATAATTTAGATCATTTATATCATTCACAATATTATCAATTATCATGAGAGTGTTGGCTTTTCTCTAGAATTAATTAAAATGTAATATATTGTATTTAATTTCTGTTATTCAATCAGTTGATCCCATCCTTTGCTGTTCTTGAAGAATTTCAGTCCATTCGTGTAAAATACAGAAGTGCTTTGACAGATCTGATGAAATTTGCAATGGAGACAGCACAGCAACAGGTACTATAAATGTCTTTTTATCTTAAACCCAATGAGAAGGAAAGAAACGAAACGAAACAACAAGAAGAAAAAAACGAAACGAAACGAAGAGAAACAAAACAAAACGAAACAAAATGCGAAAAATATTTTGCATGTTAACTTACGAAAGTGACTTACACATTTTTGAGTGGCGGCAAGGAGATTTTACCGAGATTATTTGCATTTGAATTACGAATCCATGAGAATAGATATTTCTGCTATAAGATGGCCGATTGAGCATCATGACCAAGATGCAATCAGGTCTATTATTGAAACAGCAGCTAATGAAAACCTAAAAAGTCAATTGGTAATTTTTGTCTCCTTTGCTCTATTTAGGATGATGTGCATCGAATCGGCATCCAAAGACCATTGCCATGGTATTTTAATACAAGGTAATGTGCATCCTGTCGAAGTAAAACTCAAAGGGGGTATTCTGGTAAATTAGGATATGGGTCCTCAGGCTGGGGTACAAAATATAAGCCCAAAAAAATACTTTCTTGTGTAATGACAGACCAAAAAAAATAATCGTTCTTACCTTACATACCCATTTCTATGAATAGACACAATTTTCTGAAATTTTCTTGTGATCGTGAAATTACCATCTTAAATCTACAGAAAGATGCATTGACTGATAGATTACAGGATAATGTATTTGGAAATTTAAGTGTTTTGATTTTTTCAATATTCTTTGTTTTATTTGTTTTATTCTTTGTTTGTCTTTGTTATAGTTTTAGTTTTGTTTGTAAAACATGTTTTCCAAGATAATCCAAAATTTCATGAATAATTGTACAAATGACTGACCCAAAAAGATAATTTCCCCCAAATTTTAGACCCAAAAAGTGACCTAAGCACCCCTATCTAAATGTGTACCAGAATACCTCCCCCCCAATGGGAGTAAAACCTCACTATTTTAAAAATTGATTACACATTCTCCATCTCAGAATCAAGTAAAAAATTGCCTTGAATAATCTTGATCACTATTTCTTTTTAGAAATTTCAGTGCCCTTTGTGTGTATCATAATGGTCTTGATCGAGGTCTTAAAACTGTTTTTGTGCTCCCCATTGGTTTATTCTCGTACTTGTCTTTATTGTTATTGTCTTATTTGTCTTTATTGTTATTGTCTTATTGTCATCATTGTTATTGCCTTATTTGTCATCATTGTTATTGTCTTATTTGTCATCTTTGTTATTCTCGTATTTATCTTCATTGTCATTGTCTTATTTGTCTTCATTGTTATTGCCTTGTTTGTCTTCGTTAAATCATGTTGTTCATAGGACATTTTTATGATAGATGTAAAAAAGAGAGAAAAAAACTCAAATACAAGAAAAGCAAGCAGCAGTTTTTCCTACTTTACAAAAAAAACTATATTTACTTTTTAGCTTACCTAAATTGGCTGGGAAAGCTAAGAAACCAGAAATGCGAACACCGTCTAGATATTATGAAGAATTTGAAGAAATTGACGAATTAGGGACAGGTGGATTTGGTTCCGTTTTTGAAGTCAGAAACAAACTAGATGGACGAAGATATGCTGTGAAAAAAATTAAATTTGCTCAAGTAGATCCTAATAATTGTCTAATGGTAATTATTGTCACATTGTTATTATTATAGAAAATTTAATTTTCTTCATTTGCTTGCAGTCTATATAAAGGTAAAGCTAAAATGAAACTAAGATTTCAAATTCGCTGATAATGCACTGAATTCTGACAAATCATACCTTTGAAAAATCATTCAAGATTCGCATGAAAAACGTATTAAAACAAAATAAAGTCTGGCTTTCTTTCCATTATACCTGCACTGTGAATAGTTAAATTTAGGACTGTCGTCTTACATCGAATTTCATTTCAAAAACAACTCGTAAAGCAAACCGTAATGTTACGATTTTATACGCACTAACTATAGCAATTAACATGATTTATCTAAATTCTGCATTAACTAATTGTTTGTTTTAGGTTTTAAGGGAAGTCAAGGTGTTGGCAAATTTAGACAATGCTAATATCGTTAGATATCACTCTGCGTGGCTAGAATATTCCGTATCTGAGAAAAAACCTCGTCTTACAAGTATGCTATATTTTTTATTTTACATTTTTACTTGTGTCCTTGTGCTTGGTCTTTACTGATTTCCAAAACCACATTTGTGTAAAAGTTGTGTTTTGGTTGTCTTTCCTCTTTTTGATTTTGTAGAACATGACGCACGTATTTTAACAAATCCAAATCGAAGGAATTCTTACCCCAACTGTATTGATTTAATTGCTCTAATTTAAATGATGCAACCTATTTATTTGTTTTGATCTTTTATTTGACTGTTACAAATTATATTTTTTACCTCAATCTCAGTCAATTGATCATGTCAATATTGTTTTAACCTTTGGTATTAATTTTGTCTGTTATTAATGAAAATAAAATAACATAAATTAATTTTAGAAGGAACGATTTTGTGTTGAGATGTCTTCCTCAAACATTTCAGGAAATCCTTCTCAATCAAAATCTTTATTCGGAAAAGAAAGCAATCAGCATTCAATTTTGAGGTAAACATACAACCATTTTTGTCAGCATTGAAATGCTAAACATTTCACTTTTTTATTTGTCTAAGATAGAAAATAATACTGCATGAGAGATATTGAAAAATGGTTAAATTTCATGGCTAGTTATTAACTTTTCTTCAACTTTTTCAGACCAAGAAGGTTTGGAATTCAGAACAGTTTCAGCAGTTATGTTAGTGTTGAAGAAAAAGATAATGAAAAAGATGAATCAAGTAGCATCCTCATATTCGAGCCTCATTCTGAAAATGATATTAATAACGATGTTCTTTTTGATAATGATCAACGGGTTCACAAGGATCTTGAACAGAATATGGTAAAGCGAAATGGTAAGTTTTTATCTGAATTTGTTTGTTTTACCAAAATGAGCATTAATGTATACCATAGAAATCTTTCTTTTTACATATATATTTCGAGTCAGAAATGCCTCAATGTACTGCAAAAGTTCTTGTTTATTTGCCTCCGTTCTCATAGTATAAATTATATATACAGTATGTATTACACCATATAAACATATTATTTGTATATATTATATATAATATGAGCTATTTATATGCAGTAATAAGTATCTATACGTGTAATATATCTATACATCTTTCTAACTTTCAACAGGATTGTATGTTAAAGGTTATTTTGGAGAATACGATGTTGTTAAAACACTGGAAACTAAAGAAGCAAGCCAACAATACGACGAGAAAGCCAACCGGAGAGCAATCTCATGTGACAACCATCACTATCAACGCAATAAAAAATTTGTAGCAGCAACAATTAATGCGAAAAGTGTTGTGAGTTTTGATTTTCACTGATTGTAAATCGTATTATTTTATGCTTAAATTACCCTTTTCAAGCATTTCACATCTCAAATCAGAAACAATAAAATGATAATTATCAAAATCATTAGCATCAGCACCGTCAATACATCGTGCATGTTTTACGAAGCGTCTAGCAAAAATTCCTGCTTCGACAAAGTGGAACTGCGAAGTATGACGATGAGGGAGGAGGAGTTTCAGAGGTTGATGCCAACCACTTCATCCGAAAGAGGCAATCGCTTCCAAGGATGACTGTGGTGATGATCAAAATGTTATAATTTTCAATTGATCGTATTCATTTTGCACAATTTCATAAGATATTTAATTAAAATTGAAAGCAATAAAATTAGGTTAATGAAAATTACTTGGCTATCAAAACACGGTCAACATAAAGCATCAATAAAGTAAATATATTGGAACTTTGTTGCAAGCTGAAATGTTCTAACTTCTTTTTTTGTGAATTTAAATTGTTGCGACTGAATTTTTACCAAAGAACTGAACACGTCTTATCAAATTTGTTGAAGAATGACGTTTCTTTATATCATTATTATTATTATTATTATTATTATTATTATTATTATTATTATTAAATTTTAGGAGTTAGAGGTGACATTGTTCATTCAAATGCAATTATGTTTAACTACTTTGAAACATTGGCTGAATGAAAGAAATAATGAAATCACAGGCAGAGGTAAGTAAACAAGTTTTTCTTGCCCGTTAATGTTTACATAATCCACAACTAGAGCTGATACATGTAGAACAATAACCTATAAATTATAACCTATAAGGCCCCTAAAGATATTTTCTGTCATGTTGCAGGAGACGATGTGAATTGGACTGAGAATATGACTATCTTTAAGCAATTGTTACAAGGAGTTAGTTATATACATAAAAATGGTCTAATGCATAGGGATTTGAAGGTAAATAAAATTTAAAATTAATTTGCATTGTTTTCACTGGAAGATTGAGTTTGGTTTAGTTCTGAACAACACATAGGACATGTGACGACTTCAACATTGTTGATTTCATCCAATCAATGTATAAGAATGTAACAATGATTACAGAGACTGATCTCTTATCCAATCAGCTATGAAAATACAATGACAATAACAATAGCCGCAAGGCATTATTGGAGAAAATGTTAAACTCTTGAATTACAATGCAATAGAAAAATTGCGCAATAGTCTTGGAGAAAATTTCCCCAAACGACCTCAATAGCTTCACTTCGTTTCACTCAGTGAGTAAAAACTTTTCTTCTACCCTTTTTTGATGTTTTTAATACATTTAATTTATTTTTAACTTTTAATTAATATTTTAGCCACAAAATGTGTTCATTAATAAATCCATGGAAACAAAGGATGTTGAAATAAAAATTGGGGATTTCGGTTTAGCCAAACCAGTGAATGATATTCTAATTCGAACAGAACTACAGAGGCATAATTCTCTGAAGAACTTTCTCGGTAAGATTTATCCTCTGGTTTATAATCGAAAATCATATCTATTAAAAGGTTCCATGAGTTTATCTCACCATCTAGATAATTTAGTTTTCTAAAATTAATAATGTAAGACAAACAAAATGAAAATAAGATCTATGTTATAATTTTGAGTAAGTTGAACGTGTGCTGCCCCAGAACAATTGCGAAGAAAGAAACAAACAAACAAACAAACAAACAAACAAACAAACCAATGTTGTTAGCTGGTTGTTTTATTTCATTCTATTTTCATCAAAAGACGTGACAGGTGCATTGGTTGTACATTGCACATAATTTCATATTTTCCAATCATTTCATATTTTCCAATCATTCTTAGGTTCCAATAGAGAAGACTATTTTGCAACGAAAGGAATAGGAACATGCACATATGCTGCCCCAGAACAATTACAAACAAATTCATACACATCTAAAGTGAGTAGTTATTATTTGTCTGTTTCATTTATTTTATGGTGTTATTTTATTATCTTCCATTCAAAGCACAGCTAGTGCACCTCTGTATTTATATTATAAAGAAAATCCAGAGCATTGATCGAATGTTCGATGTAAAATTCCAGTGCATCCTAAACTCAATGGATTCTGTTTTAACTGCAGATATATGCTTCTTTTTGCAGGCGGATATTTACAGTTTAGGCATAATTTTATTTGAATTATTCACTCCTTTTAAAACTGAAATGGAAAGGCATATGATGATAAAAGATCTACGTCATGGAATCATTCCAGGTATCATTTGGCATCACTGGTATGACGAGGTTAGTGAACTTTTAATGCTTTTGTCTATCTAAGTAGTGCTTAAACGGTTGTTTTTCATATATACGATATCAATTCATTTCAATGACAGAGTTTTTAATTTTTGTTAGTTGACCAAACTGAATAATCGATGGATTTCTCTGATATCAAAGCAATTACATTGGTTCCATTGGTTATTCATGTTTGTTTTGGTTATTCATGTTTGTTTTGGTTATTCATGTTTGTTTTGGTTATTCATGTTATACTGTAGTCATTGTGAATTAAACTTGAGCTTTCGAAATATTTTCAACTAACTATTTACATTATTCAGACTGACTTAATTCGCCAAATGACAGATTTAATTCCCGACAAAAGACCAAATGCCGCTGATATTCTGCAAATAAAAAATTTTCAAGATAAAGACAAGGTATGTAGTCCATCAACCCTTTGATCATAATAGTTCCAAATTAAAAAGTTTCAAGTATATTTCTAAAACCTTTATTCTAAGATTATAAATTTTAGTTGAGACATACGATGATGGCTGGAAGAGCTCAAACACTTTTGGAATGCTCAACTTGAGTTAAACTGGAATTAAACCAAAGCAAACATTTTAAATGAAGTAGCCAAACCAAAGGTTTTATCGCAAAGATCATCAATAACAGTTTATCCGGGATTTTCTACAAACCAACAAACCAAAAAACCAACCAACGAAGACCACCAAAGAATTGAAAATTTTAAGTAGTGGAATCATTGGTGTTCAAAACAAATTTGTGATGATTTGTAAAATAAATGCAATTTTACGAATTGTGAGATCGTTTTAACCACATTTCTCGGCGAACAAGATTTTTCTGGAGATAGAATCGTTAAGTATTGTTTAATGAACAAATAAATAAATAATAAAATATATAATTAATTTTTGTTTCCTTTCGTCTTTAATTTTTTAATTGTATTTTGTCAGATTATTACAATGCTTCAGACAGATCTTGGTCAAAAGATAAATCAAATTAAACAGCTGAAAGATGCGCTTCAAGAAAAAAATAAAGAAAACGAAATACTACGAAGGAGACTTAATGACGTGTTGCAAATTTTGTAAGTTCGAATGTGCAGAATCAGAATTAATTTGAGTTACAAGGGATTTATCGTTGTGTAGATCATCACCCATCCCTTTGCGGTGATTGGAAAGAGCGCATTTAAAAGTGTCTTTATTTGCCGTTTGTAAATCATCATCCCGTTCATAATTTTCGTGAAACTTAAACCAAAACCATTTTAATAAACGTAACCCAAAATGTTATTTTTCCCAAAAGTGTAAATACATTGTTTTGTTTAACTCTTTTTATACATTACGAAATTTTCTTCCATTGTACTTGACCTAAAAATATATTGTATATATGTATATCCATGATCAAATCTATCTTTGTGGTTTCAAGACGTTTTTCATATTTCTTTGACAAAAAACATGGATTGAATGTTCTTCTTTGCATTTATCTTTTCTGACTTATTCTCTTGTGATCTCAGAATTTTCCAGTTTTATTATTGCAATTTTCCAATGGTGTCAGGGTGTTCCATTTCCCGATCGTGTCAGAATCTCGATTGCTCCATTCTCTAATGGGTTGAATTGGACGAATAATTTGCCTTGTCTCCTTCTCTCAAGGCTCTGTTTCTTCATCAAGAGCTGGTAACTTTGGTAAAGGTCTCCTTACTTTTGTTACGATAACAGGAGGTAATTCTCTTTTCGGACTTCTTGTGGCCTTTTTTTTCTTATTTTTTTTCTTTTTAAAAGTTTCTTTCACTTCTTTCTCTTTTTCGGACTCGCTGTTTCTCAATATGTTCGATTCTGTTGTGTCATTGTTAAAATCCGATTTTTCGTTCCATGTGTCATTCAACAAACTGTTGTTATTTATTTTCATCAAATGCATTTCTTTCAGTGATTCCACTGATTCAACTGATTGCACTGATTCGGAATCATAATTTCTATCAATGTTTGCATTTCTATCTTCCAGTCGTTTTCTGTCTGTGAAAGGAGTTTCCTCGTTACTAAAATCCAATTCATTTCTATTAAAGTTACTCTCTTGAGACATTGTTGTATGTATTGTTGTCAGTTGGTATGACTTTTCTTCCTTATTTTCAGGTAATACCTTTGCAGGTGCTTTTTTGCTGCAAATAATCATCGTCGTAGAATCCTTTGGTTCTATTGTTACGTCACCATCATCTTGGTCTGTGTCAGGATCTGAAATCTAAAATAGAAGGGTTGTTACATTACATTACAGGCCTGGCTGTTTGAGGAGAGCTATAGCTCCTGCTCCCCTTCAGCCCCCCCCCCCTCCAGACTCCTTTCAAATTCCGAGAAGAAATGTTAATTTTTCTCCAAGAAAAGCAAATTGCTCTCCTCAAAATTTGATTTCTTATCGTCTTGAGTGAATCAATGTATAGAAATGGTTCACTTATATCAATAATCAGGGGAGCAATTCAGGATTTGCCAGCCAAAAATCTTATGGCTGGTTTTGAACATAATATAACACAACACACCTAGATCAATTATTATTGCTCTCAGAAATATGATTGCAAAACTTTAAAATTTAAAATTAAGTGCTTAAAAAAATCTTAATGTGTGATATGCTATCATTTGCACTGAAAATATAGAAACAAACCTGATTGAGGTGACCATGAACCTCATCATTCAACCTTTTAGGATTTCTAAAAAATGGAATAAAACAAAATTTGAAATAAAATATACAAAAGGAAGCGAAAAAAGAAGTTATTATTGATCAATATAATTTCAAAACATTTTCAAACATTTTGGTAACTTCATGTGTGATTCATTGTTTTGGTCATGGACGTGGACACCATTCCGTTATCTGCGTGGGTGGTAAGCAAAAGTTATTACAAATTAGAAAACCAAAAATTAACAATTTAGGTTTGCAAAAAAAATTACCGTTTCTTGCTTTCTTTTTTTAAATTATCTTTGTCTTTTTTAATTTCTTTTTCTCTGCCTTTACCACCTTCCTTTTCTGATGCCACCTGCGATTAAAATAATACTTTTTAAAATTTGAAAAGAACAGTATAATCTACTTTCAAACACGGTGTATGGATAGCGTGATAGGTGAGTGAATAGATAGATAGCGCTATGAACTATTAAAAGGTACCACTTTATCTTTGAAAATGTAAATTCATTCGAATTCTGTACAGTTTCTATTCTAAATGTTACATTTTCTTTTTACTTGAGGAAGCACGAGTTTCAAGAAATATTTAGAAAATATTGTAACCACAACAAAAGTTCAATATGTGGTTGCTTCCCTTGTTCATCGATTGAAATGTGAGTGATATTGGTGATAAGAGCCGTTAGTTTGTTTACGATTCATAAAACATTAAACTTTGCCAAACAAGAAAGAATTCTACAATTACAATGATATACTGTAAACAGATAAATAATGTTAACATCCTAAACGAAAAAAGCATGACAAAATTATCAAAACTCTGTCAGCTGAGGTAAAATTAAGGGATTTCTGAAAACTCACCAAATGTTCCTTGCATTTCTTGGCGCTGCGTGATTTCATTTTAAAACTTGAACATATTATGAAATTAATTCTCATTTTCAGAAAGACACTCTTCACGATTAACTTTTAAACATTCAATAACTCAGTACCTGCCACTGAACTTGGCATTTACTTTATACGGCCGTTTTATGGCTGTGTTGCTATGTTTATGAACCCATTTCCTAATTCGCTTATTGTTTCCTTTCACGCGCAGTTGCAGTGAAGTGAATCTTTTTAATTCCAGGAAATACGAAATATTTAGTACCACAATAAACATTTGTGGTTTTGGTTGTAGAAATTGTAAAAAAGTGAGCAGGGAATCATAACATCCTGATTAGAATTTAAGTTTAACATAATGATTTGAAACAAGGAAATACATCATTTCAATCATAGATTTACATGGAGTTACTTCTCTTTATGTGTTCTAATTATACTAATTATTTATAGATAGAAAAAGATTCTTAAAAATCATAAAAATACAATACCGGAAAACAACACTTATTTGAATAAAAAAATACTGACCTTAATTGGTTGCATTTTAGGAGGACTAATTTCTCCAGACTCGACATCAAATCTGTTTCCTCTTAACTGCTTTTCTCGTAGATTCACAATGTAATCATAGGTGCTCATGTTTTTACAGACTTAAAATTAAAAAAATATTAATTCTAAACATACAAAGTAGATCATGGACAAAAAAGTGTTTGTATCGTCTATCCATTTTTTGACAGAACATTCTGTATGTTCTTTTAGGAACTAAAATGTTTTCACGAAGTCTACCGTTTTCGGAAGATTTCAAATTACCAAATGAATACGCCTGTAAACATCCAAAGTAGATAATAGACAAGAAACAAACAATGTTTGTATTATGCATGTAGCAGTACGAGAAATTTTGTTAAGATGGGTTAATGTATTGCATAAATATACAGTGGGTTGCATAAATGGGTTAATGTATTGCATAAGTATACAATGAAACCTCTACATAACGAACACATGTGGGACCAGTATTACTGTCCGATGTAGAGAGGTGTCCGCTGTCTGGAGGTGCCATTCTTTTACAAACCAAGGTGATATGACCAAGTAAAATTTTAGTAAACAATTATATTGCTGTTGTTTTGTCCGTTGTGTAAGTGTCCGTTGTTGGGAGTGTCCGTTTATGGAGGTTTTATTGTGTTCCTGTACGATTAAAAATTTAACTTACTTAAATAAAAATGAAAAATCATTAAGTGTGCTAATAATGTCAGTGAAATCAGAAGTAAAATTCCAAATGTTGAAATTGTTGCCAAATACACTTCTTTCTTTACAATAACAAATAGTTTCCATTGATGGCCTCCTGAAAATGAATACATAATTAAATGAATAAATAAATAAAGTTTCTGAAAAACGTGTTTGCTAGATTCTATTTGTAAGTTCTGTGTCCACTTGCGTCTATCACTGCATCTAAATTTAGTAATGTTTCCCTATAGCTGAAGTCGTTCATACATATTTTCGCATTCCAATAATTTTAAATTGTATATTTGTCCCGTTTCTTTAAAAACGTTTTAGTAAATCAGTAATTACAGTAATAGCCCTTGAAAACTGTTGAGATAGGTAAAAGGAATAGTTTATATTACCTTGTGTCAATAGTTTTTGTTGATCCACAAAATATAAAATAAATAGATACAAATTAACCGCAAACAACACCAATGCACAGAGAAAAGCTGATATTATACAACCAATGAATAAGCTAAAAAAACAAATTTCAAATTAATTTTCAATTAAACAGGCTGGATAAAAATTATGATGAAACAACAGACCCTTAAGCAAATCGTTACAAATTCTGTAATTTTATATACTTACTATAATTTTTCAATCAATAATTCATTTACAAAGCCTCCTTTACATAGAAATGGGATCAAAATACAAAAAATTGTTAAAACAGACCAACGCGATATGTTGAGACAAAACAATAATCTTGTAACCAAACGGTATATGGACTAATCACAGCCATAAAAAGCTGTTAAAATTGTTATGTTAAAACCAACATATTAGAAATGAATCGAGTAACAGAATGACAGCGTAAAACCACACCAAAACGGCTGCAACTGTTCAATGAAAATAAATTCATATGTCTACAATAAATATATATATTTTTCTTTATTTATATACCCACCGGTAGTTTTGGCCTCCAACACAGTTATTAAGCCATTTGCAGTGGTGATCGAAGTTTGAAACACATCTATTACACACAGAGCAATGTTTACTTTTTTCACCTCTGAAAATAAGGAAAATAAAAACATATTATAACAAATGACAGATGTGTAGATTGCATTGTTTCTATCACACTTTATTACTGGCCTGCCTTTTAAACAATTTATTTCAAATAAAACTCAAGACAATCAAAAGTAGCCTTTTCTTTTTAAAAATTTTAACAAACGGACAAATCATGTGTGTTTTTGTGTGTGTTTTATTTATTGTGTTTTTAATAAAAGTGTTGTGTGTGTGTGTGTGTTTAGTAAAAGTGTTATTTAGAAGAGGGTAGCATCTATGGTAGCATAAAGAAAGGAACTCAACAGAAAAGATAAACGCATGTCAAATCCTTTGAAATCAATAACAAATTACTTTTATGTTTGCCCTGAAAAGATCGAGTTTGACGCTGTCTATCTGCAGGTCGTATGGCCCTTATCAGAGTTAAAAAGTTAAACAGTTTTCTTTCCTTATAAGTATATGTTTTGCAAATAATGTCCCACAAAAAATGTTTCTTTACTCAAGGAAATACACCCATTGAATAGACAGTCTACGTCACGTTTAAAGACTTGCGACAAAAATGTCACTTTTGCCATCAGTGACACCATTAGCGGTTTACACAGGGTGGAATAATCACATTACGCAGGGTGGATAATCACATTACGCAGGATGGATAATCACATTATGGGTCTCTGGAAAGATAATCATTCCAAAAAATTCAAAAACGTCTGTACTTGAATAAATTGCATCAAGATGCAAAACGTTCGATAAATAAGGTGGCCAGCAGGCCATCAATAAAATATTGTGACCAGTGTCCGACGACAACCAACTCAATCACTTTTGGCAGATGAAAGAGCAACCATCTTTAGAATTATGACAAATATTCATTTTTAAAATAAATATTTCGAATTACTTTTTAAGAACAATATGCACAATTAATATTTGTCGTATCTAAAAATTTGCGGGTGCCTTTGTCTCCACTATGATCGAGTATTATGCAAAAAAATCACATTAACATTAGCCCCATTTACACAACATTTTGTTTTGGCACAGTACGGCAAGGCCTTAGAGTATCCTAGAGTATCCTTAGAGTACGATTTTTACCAGTTCTGTGAGTACCTCGCCATTGTGACCAGAACGGATGAATTTTGGTACAGTTACCAGTTTTATCCGTGCCATGCAAAACATTTTACAGTGTAAATGGGGCTATAGCCGCACACTTTTGTTCAACAAATAAAAAGGCCTCTAAAGTGCATTCGTGGGTGCATGTTGCACTGCTGGCCCTCACTTTGAACATTGAAACCAATGAACGAACATCTTCAGAAAGATTAACTGACGAATTTTCAGAATGTTCAACTGACGAAATTTAAACTCGATTTCAATGACAAAAACTCGAATTCACTTAAATAAGCTCGATTTCAGTTACATGAATTCGATTTCAGTTACAGAGATGAGAAATACCTTGTTAAAACACTTAAATTTAATTGTTCTATTTACCCGAATGCATTAAATAATTTTCAATGAAGCCCTAATTGCATTTATAATGACAATGATGTCTCCATCTAAGTGTGTCCAATCCAAGTGACCAGTGTGACCAAATTAGCTTAACAGCCAAACCATAAGATTTGTTGCCAAAAACTTTTAAAATTGTTTTTACTTAAAATGCAACCCAAGTAAAACAGATAAGGAAATTGGCGGCCCACATTTTCCATCCCTTGCTTTAGACGGGGTCACCCCTTCTTTCGAGTTGATTTCTACGTCTATGCACAAAAGCCTAACTGCAACAAACAAAACAATTATCGAAATGTTTCGATGTCAGTTTTTCTTTTTGTGCTTGAAAACAAAAGACCTCTGAATTCATAGAATAAAATGTTGTGTTCACTGTTCGTGTATTTTTCCAGCTGCCACAGCCTATGGCAGCAGGTAAATACTGCAACAAACAGCAACGAGCAGATGACAGCAACGAGCAGGTGCATCAAGTCGGTTTCGTCTTAGCAGAGTCTTGCTGCAACTTCTTTGCTGTGATGCACCAAAAGGCATAAAAAATCGAAAATAAAAAGGCCTAACATGTAATCTATATTGCAAGGCATTTGAAAATACGTTCCTATCCGCAAAACATTTAAAAAATAAGAGAGAACAAAGAGAAATGAAGCTCTTTAATTAAACAATTATTAAATGCATAGCAATAAGACATTATTTATATTTTTTATTAATTCGATAATCACATTGCTGGATTAAGCCAATTGGACCACACCTTTACATAATATTTGAAGCTTCAATTTTCTGCATTTGTTTACCTCAAAATTGGTTTTACGTTTAAAGAGAGTCATCAACAGGTATCTCGAGATTGTAATTATTGCGTAATTATCTTGAAGAAATAAACTAAAATACTGTACTTACACTTCAGTTAAACATATACAGCAATGAAAATTTTCAATAACATGATTTTGTTTCTTTTTATCAAACAAAGGCCTCGTAATTGTCTGGTTATTTCTTTTGGATTTTACCGCAACATCACTTGGATCAACACTCAAACACAACAAGTGGAAAACGATGTGAACTGCCAGCAAGCATGCTGGTACCTTTTAACACATGGTTAAGAAGACAATATTAATCATCTGATGAAAACAAGCACATGTTTTTAATCAATAGAAGTCATCAATCATTTATACAAAAACATCTTTGTTTTAAGCACCATTCTTTGTTTCAATATATTATTCTTCTTGAAATGCTTGGGTTAACTAAAAATAAATTATTACCCTATATGGATAATTCAGAATTTTAGCAGCAAAGTATACTGAATACCATCTGTAAACTACAGTAAACCCCAGAAGAACCCCAGAAAAACATCATTTTTGAGAATTCAGTGTGCAGTACATGCTTATTTTATTTATGTTATAGAACTGCTACTTGAGGATAAATGGCATATTTAATTTTTTAATTTAAGTAGCAATCAAACTATAATTCTTAAATTTGAGGAAGATTTTAGTAGTGAAACTGTCTCTTAATGGCTTGCTTTTGTTCCAACATGAGTGAAAATAAAATGCAAAGTGACACTTGGAATAACCTGTGGATTCTTTTTAGGTAATTATAAATGTTTAACTTTTTGTATTTTCATAAGAAGAAATATTTTGAAACTGTTTGACATGTAGAAAAAATCATGAATATGTGCTTGGAGAAATTTTGTGACAAACCCACCCATGGGAACAACACATTCCTGTACAGCAATGAGAAGAATAAATTCATGAAAATAAAACATGAAAACTGAAGTTTCTTCTTGTGATTTTTAATTTAGTACCAACAGTTTCCTTAAATTTTTGGGGATATCTGCCACAGTAATATTTCTTATAAACAGGTACCTTATCATATGAAATCTGTACAGTATACCACTGATTATATACATAACTGGGTTTGATGAATGAATTTACGATGAAAACACAAATCCATATTGGAAACATTTTCGTTAATTACAGAATATGATAAAATTTTGATGAAATAATCTCATATCAATAAATTTTGATTATTAATTCACAGAATAAAAGTGCCAAACACAAAACCCAAACAACTATTTTTGATAAAGCAATTAACAATGTATGTTTAAAAGCTGATTTATCAATTTTCAGCATTTGAAGAAAAAGATACAATGTATCCTGGTGCTTGCCAAACTTCTGGTAAATAAGTAACAAAAATACCAAAGTGCAAAGCTGCAAAAATGCCAATAAAAAACCATGAAATTAACTGTAAAGGGTGCCAAGGACAAGACCAACCATTGATCCTTTCAAATTGATTTAAATTTACTTGAGTCTCTTCGTGATCTGGCGAAACTTTGTTTTTCTTTTCCAAACAACAACAACAACCACACAGCAGAGGTTTCCTTGAATCATCATCAGCCATGTTTTAAAATGTAAACTCATTCAGCAATCATCTGTTAGATTTTAAAATTAAATGCCGTTGTCACTTATGATAACCTAGAAGTAAAAAGAAAAATTTAAAGTTTAATTTGGAAAGTCAAAATCAAGTTAATACAGATGTCAATTTGTTCATCCCTAATAATGTCATAATAGTACAATAATGAATTATTACAGAAATATTACTGATAAATTTCATGTGCAGCCCAATCTGAGGAGCATGGCAGTTCCCAATGAGATCTTGTGGTTGCAAAGGATTCATATCCATGCAATTCTGAGAAAACTAGCAGTCAGTAGTAGCAGAGACCTGGAACCTTTTCCGTCCATCGTGGATTCAATGAAAACAATAAGAAAGCAAAATTCAAGGAGAGCAATTTGTTTTTCTAGGATAGCAATCAATAGCTCTCCTCCAACATTTAAGGGCCTGTGCGGGGTAGCTCTCCTTGAACAGCCAGGCATACAGTAGTCTGCTTGTTCTAAGTCATACCTAGACAAATATTGTTATTCAGGGCGTGCACAATTGTTTTTGAGCATGCACCTCTAAGGGGCCAGCTTGAGGCTTAAAAGGGGCCCCTTAACTCTTAACAACAGCAAATTATCTAGAACAGCATGCCAGTAATAACACACAAGAGAAGGCATAAAATTCATGCATATAAAAAGATACTGTATATTATAATAAATTTCCATTTTCTTGTAAAAAACAACCTGTATTATGGAAAGCTAAATAATATCTTAAGCTTAATTTGGTGCACCCAGACAATGCACACAACATTAAGGAAACCATTGATATTAACTAAGAAACCATACATAGAAATCAAGGGATTTTTATGTGCTATGGATATGATTCGGCACACGCGCCTTTCTTTCCAGACGGTTTAAACAGTTTACACAAAACAAAACTAACACTGTTAAGTATGGAAAGCATTCATAGGGCCATTTATATGGTCAAAATTGAATGAAAAGGAAAGAACTTAGCCCAAGTATTGATCATTTTCAAAATTGCATTAGACAAAAGGACCTTGAGGCTTTACTAAATGACAATGTATGCAATGAACACTGTAGGCTATGTAATTTTTCTTAAACTGAGACTTTTACTCCATGGATAGTTAAATTAGTTTAATTTAAAAACAAAATTAAAAAAAAATAATTGTAAGTAAATAGTGTCCCCAATTGGTAGAAATGCTAAATGTATTAGACACTATAATAAAGTTATTATTATTAGTATTATTATTATAAGGTATACTATAGTTTAGGCCTTTATTATGAAAAGGACCCGCTGCTGGTCGCTGGACCAATTCAAACAAAAATCACAATTGATTCCTACAACGAGCACACACACAAAGCACAGCACGCACAGACAGGGTGATAATTATAATAAGCCACATAACACACATGTAGATAAATTGAAACAACTCACCATCTCATGATAAAAAAAACAAACAGCAAACTTCTTTCTGGTCGATATTTTCTTTGACTTGTTACTTTCTTCTTCCTTTCCTCCATTATTTGTTCGTTAATAAATTATTACTTTTTTCCATCGGGCAGATTGAGTTGCATTTATGCAAATCATGTCTAAGAAAACCATGGAAACAAGAATTCGTATCCCCAGGCCTCTAATCATCGAAACTTGGAAATAGTAGTTTTGCATATAGATTTGTGCCACATTACCGTAATTATTCGATTAAACCCCCGGGGCCGGGGGCTTATTCAAAATTTGATAGGGGGAGGCTTATTTTATTCAAAAATCAGCTTCCTTGAGAGTATCATCTAAAAATTATTATCTAAAAAAGATGAAGAGTATTGTCTATATAGAGTATTATCTGTTTTGAAAAAATAGGGAGGGGGTTACATTTGAGAGGGGTTCATTAAAAAATCAGTTTTAAGAGGGGGATCATTTCGTTGTCTTCTTTGTAATTTTCTTTGCATACGCAACATCGAGTAAATCAGAAAATAACAGAAAGAAAATCCCATGCTCCAATCTGCATCGCGGTAATTTTGAAACTCATTGCCTGAGAAATAATTATTTAATTTAAAGTTTTAATTACTTGAATAGTTAATTATTGACTATTTTCAAAAAATAAACAGATCAATAAGTGAATAAGATCCTAAATCTTAAGCTCGTACATCCTATGCTTAAAAGGTCCGTGCATGGAACTATATCAAAATCCTCTTATGTCATTATTATCACATTGCAATTGCATGACTAGAATTAGTAGGCAATCCCTTCTCGGTTACAGGTTCGAAGTAGTACGTCAATGCTAGATTAGCGGGTCCGTGGATCGAATCGGGGAATATGACGATCGGGGAATATTAGGAAGCGAGTGGCTGAGCGTGCTGAACAGTTCCTGTCAGATCACTGAAGTTAAGCGTGTTCTAGGCTGGTCAACACTTGGATGGGCAACCTTCCGCCGGGCAACTGACCAGCTCGTTTCCTCGTCCTTCGGAGGGGACGTTAAGTCAGCGGTCCCATGCCCGGATGCGGGATGTTCACCCCGCAGGCCGGCACGTTAAATACAATCGCTCACTCATGGCCGAACAGCTCCCAGTTTTCACGGATGATATGGTGATTGGGATATGCATTATTCGTAATATTCACAAAATTATGGCAGAAACAGATATGAAATAGGTAGATGTGACGAAGAACTGCTGTACTTCTAAAAAGTATACTGAAAGTTTATCAGAAGCCTTTTATATTTAAATTTTCGAATCACTCAACATTTAATAATTCCCGCTTTAAAAGTCATCATCATACATGCAACTAATTCTAATTACATATTTAAATCCACTATATTTCAAGCCTTTTTCAAAAAATTATATAAATTTTACATCAGTTCAAATAAAAAACAAAACTCTGTCTATTTCATGTTTCCTAACAAATTAAATTTTGCTTATTGCAAATGTTGTATTTACGAGTTCAGTGATTCAGTGATTCAGTGATTCTAAAAATCAGTAGGTTCGTTGAGTAAATATATTACAATCTTCAGTGTATAAAAGTTGGAATACCAGTAACAGGATACTCAGGTACCATAAACTGACAAAGCATTGACAATTAAAAATGAAAAAAATTCTTATTTGTATTACTTGCTGTTTTTTCTTGTTCAGCTTTTCTTTTCTTCGCGTTTGTTATTTTCATTACGTGTTGACATCACGTTCAAAAATCTTCTTTTAAATAAAAAAATTCATCCATTCTAAAATTAAGATAACTCTTCTTCAATACTTTATCAGTTCATCCTATGCGCCAGTACAAAGAGTGAACAGGAAAACAGAAATCAAAAACGAAATAATAGCTTCTCCAAATTGGAAGTTGGAAATTCCACAAGTAATGCAAGCAAAAATGCAGAAGCATATGTCAGCAGCAGAAATGATGCATAATAGAAAACCTACGGTAGAAATAAATAAATAATGAAAAAACACATGCTTTTGGAGGTTTATCAAATGAAAAGCTACACGCAAAAATGTGATTAAAATCAAGTGTAATAAAAATAAATAAATGTTTTGATTTGCTTTGCTTTTGTCCTTTCCAGAAAAAAGTTAAAAAACACAATTACACCAAAAAAATTACGAATTTTAAACGATCTATTAAATTAAATACAATTAAAAAAAAAATACGATCTTCCTATAAATGCACGAAAACACAAGAAAAATAATTTGTACTCACAATCGAAATATCAGAATAATGAAAAGGTTTTTCCAATGATGAATAAAATACATAGATGACAATTGGATGAACCAAATAAGCACTGTATGTCAATCTACTCAACGGAATAAATGCTTTCCATGACAGAATCGTGTTTACGACACCTGAAATTTCAATTATTTCATATCATAATTTCATTTTAAATTAATCTTATGAAACCTCTTTGCCTACCAATAACAGATGGAATGTCGGCGATGAGATAAAATCTTAAATAAAAAATTCTTATAATTATAATAAAAATACTAGAGACGTGTAACGAGTTATCAAATGACACTTTAAAGGGAAAAGCTCGTTTGACAATTTCCCCGGCTAAAATATATACAAAGATATGTATGCCTTTGTATACTGTCTCAATTTTCTTTGAGTTTGTTTTTCGTAAGTGATAAAAACATATCTCAACAGAAAATTGAGTCAAAACTTATTTTTTTGCTTCCGCTTTTGTAGCATTAAAATAAAATACATATATAAACGTATTTTTAAACATATGGAAGTCTTCGACAAATTAATCCAATTTATTTAAATACAAAAATGGTAAAAAACGTACCTCCCATTCCATAAAAGCAGGCATAGATAACCCAAGCAACACACAATGCCCATGCAAATCGACTAAATGTTCCATACATAACATTTTCGGGTAATGTGAATGGTTCGCCGCCAACTTTGAAAACTGAGTATGGACCATAGACAGCTGCCAAAGCCACAGCGGTTGCAATTAACCATCCACCGACACAAATAATCTACAAGTCAAAAGCAAGGGTAACATAACAGAGATCATATATATTATATATAGATATCATAGCGATCATAGCGATCACAGAGATCAAATATATTGTATATAGAGATCATAGCGATCATAGAGATTATAGCGATCATAGAGATCACAGATAACATAAGTAGATACCATAGGGATCATAGATATTATAGAGATCATAGCAATCATAGGGATCAAAATGATCATAGAGATCACAGGATCACAGAAATCACACACAGAGATCACAGAGATTACAGAGATCATAGGTCAATTTCAAAACTCTAGGAAAAGCCTCAACAAAACATGGTTTTTCGGTACACAAATTTTAGAAAATAAATCCACCAAGCCAATGGTTAAAGATGACCGAATCAAATCTTTCTAAAAAAATTAAAAACTTACAATTTTCAAACTTCCACGTGGTTGTTTTCGATGGTAAAGAAAATATCCAAGAGCAAGACCAACCAAATATGGCGAAATACGACTGTATGGCTTGGAATAAATCCAATTTGCAAAATGAAGAGCTTGCTCTGAACTCCTTTTACAAAAAATACAGACATAGTTTCAATTCGTATGAATGAATAATTTAAATCTAAATTATATTGTTATATAAAAATTCTGAGATAAAACGACATTTAAATTTTACCGATTTATAGCACAGCATATCTGCAAAGCATAGCAGTTCAACAGCCCATTACTCAAATGTTCTTTTTTATTTGTTCTCTAATAAAAACATAACTTTATAAAATACATGATAACACAAATTTATTAATAAATATTTATTAAAATATATTACGACCCTATTGTTAATGCAGAAACTCGATCTTAAAATCTGACTGGTCAAGAGCGTTCGAATGTGACATGACGATAGGAAAATATTATCGATATTGCCCTTGAGTTATGGGAGAAACTTATTGGTAAAAATCTGATTTGTTGAGAGCGTTCGAAATTATTAAATAATATTTACATTATTTAATTGTCGATACTTGGAACGCTGAACGCAACATCAAATGGCTTCGTGCTGTGGCTTTTTGCAAGATTTTCGAAAAAATGATTTAACTTTATGTTTAACACGACAGATCATGACCTTGCCCAATAATAACACAAGAAAATATAAACCGAAAGCCATCAGTACAAAACTGAGCTTGCGAGGAAACAGTGGTCATAGGCTTTATCATTTGATTTGACAACAGGTTAAGCCAGAAACATCGTATTTATTTAAACTTTCACAGTAACTTTTATTTTAAATTTATATTAGATATCTATGCACGTGATACAAATTTATATTAGATATCTATGCACGTGATACAAACTCATATTAGATATCTATGCACTACACACGCTACAATTGAGTTTTATAATATTAACCTTTTCACGCCCGTATCTATTTCTGCTAAACTTGCTAAACTTGCTAAACAGGCAAATCCTATTATGCAATTTTTATTTTTTAGAGGATAGCACATCCAAATCAAATCAAATTGATTTATGTGATAAACTTACGAATAGGACAATTTAGGTTGTTTGTCAATGACCCTTCTCGAGGATCGAGTTTGTCAATTATTTGTCAATTATTTGTCATAACGGGATAAGCCCGAAATGTCATTTAATACTATTTTCAATAGTCATTTAACTTTACATTTATAACTGTATATTTTATTATCAATTATTCGAAATTAAACATTCAACAAATAATTTTTCGAGATGAAAGGATTCATTTAATTATAAATATCAACGATAATAATGAGCGACGTCTCGAGGTCATCTTAACATTATTTTCAAGCTAAATTTGGCGGTTCAGACTATTGGCGCCAAAAAGACTAAGTGAACAATTTGGCGGCGATGGAATATGACTGCTTGTTCAATTTTCGCTTCAAATCTTTAATGAACAACATTTCGTAGATTAGACGATCTGTTTTCCCTCAACATTTGCGCAATATATTGAAAGGATTTGTAACAAAAATAAGAAGAAATAATAAATTCGATTTGAGCAAAAAGCAAATAAAGAAAACACAAATTGTACAAACACGAATAGCTCTCGGCCATCGGTTGCCATATTAAAGAACAACATGGAATGCAGCCCGAGAATTTGCACAAACAATTCAAAATATTGCG
>JAYJMH010007508.1:0-25061 GCA_036873815.1 Phacellophora camtschatica
ATCATCGCCCTGAATAGATCATCGCCCTGAATAGATCATCGCCCTGAATAGATCATCGCCCTGAATAGATCATCGCCCTGAATAGATCATCGCCTGAATGGATAACCTTCTTGTATAAGTTCATGTTCTTAAAGCTTCTGAAACAAGTAAACCCATAAATCGTGCATCTAGATCAAACTCGCAGCTGAGTAAAACAAAAACATTTCAAAAATCAAACAATTAGTGTGTGTACCTTTGCAAGTTTTTCTCCTTCTTCTCTTTTTACAACTTTTTCTCTTGATAAATCTGACTGCAGTGGAATTTTACGTAAATCAACAAGACATATTCATCGTTTGCATTTGTATGAACAAATGCTAAATGTTATCTAGTAGTAAGCCTTGATTTTGAATAATAATAATTAGCTTGGAATAATAATAATAATTAGCTTAGAATAATAATAATTAGCTTAGAATAATAATAATTAGCTTGGCCCTCAATCGTCAAAACAACCACTGCATTGCGGAGGAAACACACTGCGTTGCAGATAAAACATCTCGTTTTGGGCACCTGGGAAAAACAAGCTCTATCTGCTGGGCTCAATAGCTCCACCAATTAGGGCCTGTTTACATGAGGTGGGCCAGCCCATTTAAGCGGGCCAGCTCATTTAGGTGAGGTCCTAATCTTAGGTGAGATCTGTGAGTTCTTTATGATCATCTATAAATTCATCTTTGCGTTTACACGAGAGGTGGGCCAGCTCACCTAGGTGAGATCCCCCTGAGATCCGTAAAAAATATAGGTGAGATCCACGAAAGGTAGGATGAAAATTTTCCATGTAAACGCAATCTAGTGGGCTGGCTCAATGCGCGTGCATTTCAGGCATTTCAGATGTTCCCTATAAGCCAGTTCCTTGGTCAAAAACGACATTAGAGATCCAGAAAAGTCTAATTATAAGACCTCTACAAGAATAAGCAATATAATTTTAAACAGTAATATGAAAAGATAACTAGAATATTCAAGTTAAATCATTCCTATACAGAAATTTCTGTCCTTAAACTACAGTAGGTACCAACCATTAGGAAAATAAGAAAATTACAAACCCGTTTTTCTAGAAACAGAATTGAAATCACAATGGTGTATTGTTATAATACAATAGCCTTGAGGTAAAATGTGGGATTTCTATTCATGGGTACCCACTGTATGCCACATTAGCATGTTCACATGATGTGAAATAAACCATTTTCATGGCAAATTTAACAATATTTTTACTGTTGTTATGAAAAAATAAGAAATCAAAATCAAAAACGGCCTAAATGCTCAACTTGCAAGTGCGACCTACCTTGTTTCCAAGCAACAGAACTACCACGCCTCCTGCGATATATTCCTCAATTTCAGATAACCAAGCCTACGAAAGAATTAACGGAATGAAAACATAGAAATTGCCTTGCATCTTCATTTCTTCAATACATAAGAAAATGCATATAAAATGTCTTATTCATTTTAAGAGTTTTTTAAACTATCACTTAAACGGAATTAGTTAGCTTTTGCTGTCCATTACGTAGTAAAAACCTACATGGATTTTCCTGTTTGTTAAAAATAAATATACACGTTTTATCATAAGAAACCACTTTGTAAGAAACTCACCACACCGGTTAAACACCCAAAATTTAAGAAACTTTTACTAGTGAATGAGAGATTGCTAAGAAACTTATAATGATATTTGATTAATGAAGCTTAATAATGGACACAATGTTACTTGGTTGATTTAGTGAAAGTAGAGACTGTATTGTATCCTATATAACTTTCATAACCGTGTTTTTGTTAATATTTTTGCTGAAAAGAAGAATTAATAGCAAAAAAGCGGAAATGTTTTTATATACATAAAATAAACTTTTAAGAAACTTTTACTGGTGAAATTTGGTCAAAAGCGGCCTAAAATTAATAATTTTTTACAAGTGGAGCCTTAGATAGGTTTCTTATAAAGAAAAAAATTCGGTCGTGAAAGTCCGGTTGTGAAAGGGTTAATATCAAATTGTAAATATAAAAAAGCCAAGATTTTTAAATTTAGACATTAGCAAACGATATCGCAGAATTTTCATCACATGATAATAAATACTTCAAAATCATTGGCTATTTTCGAATGTAAACAAATCAACGGGTGGAATAAATACAAAACTCTCCTTCCTATAATATTGATATGGGAGGATTCCAAAATGGTGGCATCATAGCTGCCAGCTGGAAAAAGGCAAAGTAAATTTAGTGTGAAAGAAATTTAGCGCAAAACCTATTCGCTTCCCGAAACCACAAACAAAAAAAAAGAAAACATTCCTCGAACTTTAAACAAGAAAAACCTGTGTCCAATTTAAACCAAAGAAGGTTCAAAATTTAGAATTCAAAAACTCTTGTTTTTAAGTTGAATTTCAAAATGTAAAATCGACAATGATATTGAAGTTAGAGCTTACCCTTGAATTTTCAAATGATTTCCTGTTGCTGACGTCATATAACAAAAGCAGAGCTGCATAATTAACATGCAATATATTTTTTTAAAAAAGAGCAAATTTCGTATAAAAAAATATTCATGTTTTCCGAAATACAAAGCTAGTTCCAGTTGCTTTCAAAGGATTTGATACTGCTGAGCTCAGTCAACCAAATCAAAAGATAAACAATAGACATGTTTTTATGATCTTTCAAACTTTTTAAATCCTGAAAACGGTACGTTTCCGAGAAACTGAATCCAAAAGTTGAAAAAGACAAGAATTCTGAAACTCCAAAAACGAGTTCCGAAAAAAGAATACCACCGAAGAAGGACACGCACAAAAACTAAGTTTTCAGAATGATTGAACTCTAAAGTGTGAAATCTTATCAAAGATGTAGCAAATAATTTTGTTGCCCTCTTTGTTGCCCCCTTTGTTGCATCGCGTTTCTCAAAGTCTATGTTTGTAGCCTCACAAACTTTGAGCGAGGCAAATTTTTTTTGGTTCACCCGGTGAAATAATAATACATAATAATAAGATCTATAGAAGACTCAATAGCTAAGATTTAACGCACAGAATGTAAATGTAAATGAAAAATAAAAGATAAATAAAAGATAGCTAGAAATTACCTACCATGTGCATCTCTGTAGTACGCATGTGTTATACTTCTAAATCTTTCTTGACCTGCAGTGTCCCATATCTACGATAAAAAATATACAACATAAATATAAAAAATAATTCCCAAACAATGACCACGTTTTCGTTAAACGTAAAACAAAAAATGACATTAAGAATTAATGAAATTGATCGCCCTTAAAGGACCACCCCAAAAAGGTAATTTGGCCCACACAAATATTCGAAGAACAAAAACCCCTTACCTGTAGTTTTATTTTTGCGCCATCTAGTGAAATTATTTTGTTCTGAAATAAATTAGAATATGTTAAAAAGGAGTTTCTAAACATCGAATAAGAATAAAAACATATTTTGTTGCTTACAAAACAGCGCCTTACAAAACAAGCTTCTTATATCAGCACCAGGAGGGAAAATACAAACATTACTATGGCCTCGGGTTTGCATTCATTACAAATTTTACACATTCCGAAAAGTCAAAAACAGAATAAATCTGGATCAAAATAAAATGTCCACAAGTTTAAGATTCGAAATGAAAAGATATCAAACAATAAAAAAATTATATGTTCTTATGTTTAACTTAATTTAAATCTAATAATTAATATTCCACGCTCAAAGTGTTATTAAATCGCATCTCAAAAATATTTCAGGTCACAAATCCTGAGGTACGGGTATGTGCCACCGATATGGATGGGCAGTAAATTCTCTAAACGTGGGTATGATTTTTGGCAAAAATGCCTTAATGTTGATCTTGGGTGGTTCAGAATGAAACATAACATCAATGTTGGGTATACACGAAAGTTTGAACGTTAAAGACATTTGCGTTTATAAAATCTTAGCGGCAAAGATTTCGGCCGACAGTGGGAAGTGTACCCCCCGGGCTTCAAATTTGTTGGCAGATTATATAATGGGCTTATGTGCTTTAAAGAAAAACATGTGTGAACAAGGCTTAGAATATAAGCAGAACTTACTTTAAAGTCAATTCCGACTGTTGATATAAAACTACCACTAAGAAAAGCACCATCTTTAAACCGTACCAAAACACACGTTTTTCCAACTCCACTGTCTCCAATTAGCATAACCTGAAAGACAAAAATATAACTTAATGCTTAAAACTTTGTACTTTTCTCCCAATGACAAAAAAATAGAATTTACTGCATTATTGGCCACTGTGTGTAAATCCCACCACCATGAAACAAATTACATTAATTTAATTTTTTTGTTGTTAATTTTTTGGTATAAGTTTTTCTTATAAGAACAGTTATGAAATAAAAATGATATTGTAACTAAAAATAGATAGCCTGAGATCAGGCTCACAAAGAAAAAAAAGAGCCAATCATACATTTTCCTCGTTCTTTTTGTTTTTCATTTTTCACCTTTTACACGTAGGGCTTGTTCACAGGCTATTAATTAGGTTTGCGTATGAAAGAGTATATCGTTTTTAAGTTCTAAAAACAAATTTAAAAACACACCCCCCTAAACTAGAGTGGCAGGGATAGCGCTAAAAGATCGATAAGACCTTGATTCAATAATGGGAACAATAATAAAAAAAAAAAAAATCCTAAATGCATTAATGATTGTGATAAAGTATAGATATATCGTTTGTAATGGATATTAATTGTAGATAGAAACACTGTCTTGTTTTTTGTGCGTTTTGCATGAAACTATTTTTGATTTTATATTTAAAAGTCTTTATATTGTTTGCGGATTTTAGTTCCGAGGACAATTGGTTATCATATGTGTTTTTTTTATATCTGAACTGTTTCGTATGTGTCTCTCATTGTTTTTGTAAATTTCAGAAAGTTGTTCTCATAAAAAAATTTGTAGAATTGTTAATGAATAAGTTTCTTGGAAGAAATTATGATAACTTTATGAAATTCCATTGGATAATACTTCAGTTACTCAAGCCTCAGTTTCGGATGAAAGCTCTTCAGAGAAAAACTTATTAAAACGGCGTAATTATTTTCCTGTTAAACATCGTCAGTAGGTTTCCGATATAATTTCGATTGACAAGCGCTCGCAAAGCTTCTAGGGAGGAGCTATAGTTTCCATAATTTCCTGAGGTTTCAATTTAAAGTTTGCTATCCTGTTTGCCGAAATCCATTAAGTAATCCCTGAGTTGAATATACTAAAGGAAAACCAAACGTTAATTGCTTCCTTGAAGCCATGATGTTGTATTTTCAGCAGATTGCAGCAGCAGATATCCTCTATTTTTGGTTTTATTGATTATAACTCAGTGATTATTTGGTAGCATTTAGCAAACAAACTATCAAACTATAAACTGACGCCTCTCATAAATTAAACTAAAATTATCAAAACTAAAGCTCCTCCACAGCAGCTTTGCAAATTGTAAGGATATTGTTTGGGCCACTTGGTACGATATAATGTAATGTAACCCAGAATCCCATTCAGGAAAATCGAGAAAAATGAATGGTCCACCTGCTCAATACATTTTAAGGTGTTTCTAATGAGTGTAATTTTTAAATAAATAACTTTAAAATTGTATCTAATTTTAATTATATTATTAGACAAACATCCCTCAAGCACATATTAAATGGAGGCACATTCTCATTAAAGAGGAACTCCTTTCTTTTACGATGCACACAAACATACAAAGTAAATACACAAAGTGAAATTCTTGTTAAAAAAAAAACATGTCATAAAATCCAACTCAGTTTAACAAAACTTGTCACTCCCCAAACTTGCAACATGTCGTTACCCCTCCCCCAAAATACACAAAAATACCCATACAGCTCTAGAAAACAAGAGCAGATTTTGGAACAATGGTGAAATTGACATGTCAATTTCAAAGCGGTTAGCCATTGAAAACAAAGCAAATTCTCTCAAGCAGAAAATCAAAACAAACAAATGTATGTTTCGATTTTCTGCTCGAGAGAATTCGCTTTGTTTTGAATGGCTAATCGCTTTGAAATTGACCTGTCGATTTCACTATTGTTAAAATATTTTCCCAAAAACAGAAATTACTTCTTTCCTACAATTTCTTCGTTTCCTTGCTAAAGATTTACAAAACTTTGTATCAGCCCGAAAATCAGTGTAATGTACTAAAGCTAAAGCGTACTTTACAAGACGATTTACAAGCATTCTAACCACAATAAAAAGTGCCACATGAATAAACAACATTGGTCAACCCAATGTGTTTTGTTTCTTCGATTGTTTTTGCGTGAGAAATAGAAGCTTTGTTTTTAATACAACAGCTGCTTTTCAAATACAACTCTTCAAAACCAGAATCCGTCAATTTAGAGCGATAAACAGAGCAAAACATAAACACGATAACAAAGATATTTGCTCAAAGTCTCTTTAGATTAGTTTTTAATACAACAATTAATTTTAAACAGAACTCCACACACAAAAATCCTCAAATCCAGAGTTTTCGAGATAACGGAAGGTAAGTCAACACTGAAAGCTCCCAAGAGACATACAGTAGTTGAACCCCTCTTTGTCGAACTCACAAGGGGAATAAAAATTTGGAAACTAAATCAATACCGAAAGCTCTCAAAGGATATCAAAAACAGTTCGAGTTAAAAAATATTTTTAAGTTATCCACAGCATCCAAAGCTAAATTTCAAAATAAAAAAATGTCTCAAAGGAGATAACGAGTGATTTCGAGTTATCTGAAGCCAACTCAACAATGAAGGCTCCAAGGGTGGACATGTAGGTATCGAGACACTGGTTCTATATGTGTCCCAGAAAACCGGGGTATTTTGAAATGAAGTTTTCCAAATTACTTTTTCTGGAATATCTGATGTTGCAAATTGGTGTAACACAGGGAAGGATATTTTTCCTCCGCATGGTATTTTCCTCCGCAGTAACATTTTTATTTTATTTAACTTTCTACTGATTAACGAAACGAAATAAACTTGGAGCAAGTCTATACCGAAGGATGATTCACTTTTATCATCTTTCTAGGTTCCTTCACAATTATATTCTGACTTCGGGTGTTGAATGCTATTCTGTCTTGGCATACTAGGATCATCACAGCGAAAGGATCATCCAACTCCTTGTAAACAAGCTGGGTAGGATGATCCGGGTACATCTGAACTAAAAAATCAACTGTTTTTCGCATATCAAATGACCTAAACATCACAGAAAAGTCCATGATATGAATTATATCAAGGCTGTGTGCAGAGTCGGGAAAACATCACGGTTGCAAGGTCATTGACGACCACACCAGAGGAAAGTTGACGAAAACAAAGGAAAATGGCGTGCCACACCCAAACCACGGCTATTTTCCGATGTTTAATGAGGAAGGTTGCCAAAAATCAAAATTGACGCTCGGAGAGGACGGTTGATTACTTTTCTGGACACTGGCCGCGTGTTGGATATACATATACATATATATATATACATACATATACATACATATACATGAAAACATGTGGCGAGAAGAAGAAAAAGTTAATCAAAACAACAAGAAAAAACAACGACTAATACGTTCACAATATGCTATGCGGTGCTTTCTTTGGTTTCAGACTTTGTCGGGTATCATGCGATGATTATTTGGGTTCTAAACGCAAGCCATGTACATTTCCAAATTACACGTTTAAATGATTTAAACCTTAATCAATGGCAACGCAAAATACTCAAATTGATTCCCTCTCTCACTCAAACTCACTAGCTAGAACAAATTTGAATTACCTTTGACAGTTTAAGACAACACATGGTTCAATTGTATATCCCTCGAAAACCTTCAGTGTTGATATAGCTTTACTTATCTCAAAAACTCGTTATCTCGGACTAGTTTCCATTCCCTTTGAGAGTTCAAGATAACACAGAGCTCAACGGTCAATCACTCATGAGAGTTTCCAGTGTTGATTTAACTTTGGTTATCTTGAAATCTCAATTTCTTTTGAGAGAAAAGATAACACAGATTTCAAATGTATAAATGTATATCCCTTGAGAACTTTCAGTGCTGACATAGCTTTGGTTATCTTGAAACCTCGCTATTTCGAACAAATTGCCATTCCCTCTGAGAGCTCAAGATAACACAGCCAGGGTTCAACGGTAAATCACTCATGAGAGTTTTCAGTGTTGATTTAACTTCGGTTATCTTAAAACTCCACTATTTCAAGCAAATTTCCACTCCCCTTGAGAATTCGAGATAGTGGGGTTCAACTGTGACGTCAATCATTCAACTTTATGAACGTGCATGGTCGTCGTTTTGCGGTGTCCCTTTTCGAATTAAAAGTTACCATACAAGTTTTCTGAGAACGATCTTGATCAAATACATTTGACAATCAATGTAACTTTTTAGTCATGACTCATTAGAAGTCGGCATCTTAAGTCTCCCTAACCAACATACCGACGTAAACATTACTTCGGCATAGTGAGATTGCAATAATTCTGAAATTGAAATAGCGTTCTTTGCAGAGCGTTCAAAGAATATTTGAAACCACAACAAAAAAAATTCTTTGTTACCACAGTGAAAGCAATGTATAACAAAATACGTGTAAAAAACTGTTCAATTTCTGTCGCGTAAAAATGGCAAATACTACGGGGTGTCTCTAAATAGGTTATCTATCTTTGCAGGTAATAAATAGATTATATCTGTAGATCAAAATCTGCGAGGCTATAAATCTAAAATTGTGCTCAAATTGAGGTCTGAAAAGCAAAAGTAGAGTTTGCAATATCATCCAGTCATCTGTGACCACATTTACCTGTCCAAAACTTGAAATAAAGTTGCTTTTATTTGCGAGCACGTAAATTTGATGAAACGTTATTTATTTCCAGTCCATGTTTTGATATCAAAACGACCTGCTTGCTTTTAGCGACGTGGAAGTTTGAAACTTGAGAAGATTCACCCGTGAAACTCCAAAGTCGGCATTGGAGCTACCAGGTTGTTTTGATGTCAAAATGTGGACTGGAAACAAATGGCGTACTATGAAATGAAATTGATCTGAAAGCTCACAAATGAGTGCAATTTAATTTCCAGTTTTGGACAGGAAAATCTGATCGCAGATGAAGGATAATATTCCAAGCTCTACGTTTGCCCTTCGGACGTCATACTGAGCACAATTCGAGATTCGTAACCTCATGGATTTCAAGCTTTAGCTCTGAAAACAAAGATAGCTGTTTGGGGTCAACCGGTAGATTCGAATGAAACATGTTGAAACTAGCAACATTTTCAATGAGCAACAAATAAAATTTGATAAATTTATTGCAATAAATGTTTCTGAAAATAACATCAAAATCAAATTAAATAAGAAGAATAACTGCTTTTAAAATTAAAATAAAACCTTAAATTCTGGCAACGACTGAGTCATAGCATCCATATCATCAAAACTTGTATGTAATCCATTCATGTTTCTTCAAAAAATCTTCGTTGTCTCTCTATTTATTATAAATCAAACATACACCAAGATTCACAATTAAAACTTGCGTTACAAATTTCCCTTTTCAAGAAATTTTAATGTAATCTGAAATTCTCAATCAATACGGAAGTTAACGAGTTTTGAATCATCGATACACTATGCACAAGCCTCAGTCGTACTTTGCGATATGACGAACGATTTAAAACCGGCAACAGGTATATACTCGCACACTGTGATTAACCAGTCTATATGTAAATATCAGGGGTATGGTAATAACATAATCAATTTTCTTGAGTTCTATATTTTACCAATATTGAGGACATTACGTTTGGTCATACACGAAGTCTTTAAGATTACGTAGACATGAAATTTCACAACGAACGAAAGCACAGACATGTGAAATGTTTCAGCCGTAAAAAAGATTTCTCGAAACAAAAATGTTTTAGCAAACAACTTTGATTTACGATTATAGGAACTCATCTGGAATTAGTCCACTTCCTCAAGCATCCATGATGCCGAATATATTTTAAACTGGAAAAATCTTTGCTAAAAGTGAGAGTAGATTTCCACACGATTCCCCGTCTCTCTCGTAGAAATCAAGAAATGCAACGATATTTATCAAGTTGTGCACTCAAAATGTACTCTACACTTCAAATGGTTAGCATTTTAAGATATATAAAAGTATTTTATATCAACTTAATCTTGTTTTTACGAAATGTCATGCGACTTTAAGCGGAATTACTATAATGTGAGGGGGGGTGGTGGTCATCAGGGGAGGGGTATAAATTGGCCGTTCCATGTATCATCAACTGTAAGACTAACAGTGAGTAACATCAATCCTAAACTGCACCACAGAATAAAATACATCTATGCACAAACCAAGTTCTTCCTATTTTGTAAGTCATCAAATTGACACCAACCATCAACAAACACGAAACCAAAACGACACATGCTCAATCTGAAATTCCACATATTAAATCTGAAATTTCAATACGAAACCTGCTTCAAAGAATGCCTAATCAAACTGGAATTTGTGAGATCAAATCAATTCTTGTTAAAACAGCGAAAAATAAGCTAAAATGACAATTTTCTCGTAGAGCCTCGAAACAATTCGGAATCACACCAAAATCAATAAGAAAGTTGAATTTCTCATTATATCAAGACCACATCTAAGACATATAGACCACATCCTCCATATCCATAGACTCAACTGATGCTGTAAAATTCAACATTAAAACGAGTTGAAACTGAAACTTCACTAAAAGCACATCAAAATGAGCAGACCATAAATAATTGATATTCCCATTAATTTCACACAGAAGAGAAGCTGTTCAAATCACAATTGGAAGGAAAGATTGTGCTGGCCTAGTTTGAATAAACAATAAAAGTAGATTCTTTGAAGAGTTCAAGGTAACCAAGGCAATATTGACAAATAACACTTCTGATGAAAACGATCCTGTGATGTTTCACTGTTATACTTCCAAAAATAGCCCAAAATCGAAAATATTTGTCACAGTTATGAATTTCCTTTTTAATAGGAATATCGCAACATTTTAGACCCAGACCAATGTATAATAGGAATATCGTAACATTTTGGACCCAGAACCCGTGTATAATAGGAATATCGTAACATTTTGGACCCAGACCCGTGTATAATAAGAGTATCGTAACATTTTGGACCCAGACCCATGTATAATAGGAATATCGTAACATTTTGGACCCGTTTATACCAATCTCAATTAAAATGTTTGAAAACCTTAATCTGTGAATCGACGTTGAGTAATTAAAAATCATAACGAATATAACAATACACGAAACATGAAGTATGAAAAAGAACTAAATGTTTGCAAACAACACCATCTACTCATGTTTAGAGCTTTGGTACGAAAAACAGATCTATATGTAATGAATTTTCGGCTTCAGAAGTAACCTATTTGGGGATGGCATTTTTAATTATGAACTGGATATTCATTTGGCAGTACCATATCCAACCTTTCATGCTTTTGTAAATAGATTAAAAATAAGAACAGCACATCACAAGTTTCTTATTGGTGAACAAGCTTTTGATAAAGAATATATGGTCAAAATTCAAGATAGTGGCTAATCCACCTTTTTTTATAAGGCCAACATTACAAAAAACGTTGGAGCCTTTGGAGAATTTTTAATTTTTAAATTGGATTTTGAGAAAACTTCGTTTAAAAGGCAATTTTTAAATTCTACTTACGTTTTTGTCACAATATGGTTATGTAAAGATTTGAAATTTATGAGGACTTTGACCGTGAAAATGAGATAAGAACAAAAAATTTCCCCTTGCATAATTTTTGAGGTATAAGCCTTTCTAAATTTCAAGTTTCTGCATCACTATATGTAAATTTCGACAAAAATTCAAGTGAAAATGCAACAGTTTGTTCTCAGAATACATTCTGTGTGCACAATCTATTTCTGCAAAGAAAAATGTAATCTTTCTTTATTTCATGAATTTTCAGTTAATAGTGAATGTCAAAAAGAAGTGCATTTGCAGCCCTCTTGGTGTTATGTTTCAAAGGCCACAGTCAAAATAACGGCAGAGTGAAAAAAAAGCCAATAACGGCTGGCAAAGAAGGTAGTGCAAACATTCCCTAGAGATATTATTTTCCTGTTTTACAGGTACTAAATAATTTATGACTTATTCTAATTATTGGAAAGAGCCCTTTGCTGCCCCATTTGGGATCACTGGGCCTTAAACAAAAAACTCTGAAAATTGATACAACATATTTTACAAACTTGTTCACAAACAATTAGAAATTAGTAGTCAGTAAGGAAAATGCTCTTCCACAGCATTTTGCAGATTTAGTATTTTTAATTTAATGGTTAACCAATGCACACCAACTTTTAAAGTTTATTCCACTGATTTTGCTATCTTCAGAGGGCAATGATATTAAGTTTGAACTTAATTTAAATTTTTTTGAAGAGAAGAAAAGCTGCTGTGTAGAGGCATGAGTTGGTAAATTATGCTCATCACAAACTAAATATATTCAATAAATGCCTATATTTCATGCTAAATATATACATACAAAACCCTTCAAACAATAAAATCATAAACTTTGATTACCTCTGATTACATTTTTCTTATTTGAATTTTTGAGAATTGCTTACCCCTACGATTCTAAAAGGCCTTAAAAATACTAATAAAAACTAAAAGTTCTTTGTGCTCTGTAGTTTTGTGAGAAAACAGAAATCAGACTCATTAAAATTCTGTTGTGTCTGGAAGGTGACTTAGATGTAGACATATTATTTGGTCTGAATTGGCTAATTGGTTCCACACAATTTTTTTGCAAATTTTGTTAAGCTCATTTGTGAGAACTCTTGAATTCAGCCTTGAATTTAATTGTGAGTGCAAATTAACCTTAAGTTCTTTTCAAGGAAAAATAAAATTACAAAAAAGCTAAAGAATAAAAGCATAATACAGCAATTTGCTTTCATACACGTTTTCTACAAGGAACACCTTCAATGATGAACTCCTGGCTGAGATTTGGGAAATCATTTTTAATTATAAATTAAATGCCCAGATGTTTAGAGCATGCCTTGAAAAGTACTTGAAAGGTGCTTTAGAAGCGTGGGGGAGGGGATTCGAAATTTGAAAAAATTTATGAAAACAACAAGAAACTTCTGGCCTCAACTTGAAGCTAATGTTCCTCACTTAAAAAAATTAATATCTTTTTTAGAAATTTTCCATCACACAAAGACACTCGTTTTGTTGCCATGCTTTTGGGAAACCAACAAAAAATATTACTTTCAAAAGGATACACCAAAATCTGAACAGAACTAATACTACACCCTAAAATTTTCTAATTATTTTCAATTTATTATCAATAATAATGATGACATGACATGCTGCATATTGTTTATCATAAGCCCATAAGCTAAATTATTAATGTTTTAATCCAATTATTAAGAAAACAAACAGATACAGACCTTGAATCTTTTCTCCAAGTTGTACCACCATGACCATGGCCCAGTCTGGAAAACATGTAGCTTAGGCTGAAGATCTTTGGCATGGAACAAGGGCCAAAACATGGGATAGAAATGACCATGGCAACATCATATAACCCATTTGTAATTATCTAAATTATGTTTCATGAATTGTGTGAAACATATTGTTTAAGAACTGCACCTTGCAGGCACGGGTTGCTACCCCCAATTTTTTATTAACATTTTTAAAAGTCAAATGTGACTACTAATGCGGCGAGTGGTAGCTGTTTCACTTCAGTCTGTTGCTGTTGACTGTAAAATTATGTTTGTAATTGTTTGTATGTATGTAGAAAGACCGATATGGAAAGGCGAGAAGGTTGAGAGTTGAGTTTAAAATTCCAGAAAGTCCCAACTACTAACTAACGCTTATCATTGACATCACTCCATTGACACTACTAATCAATATGTTAGTCTCATCAATATAAAATTGATAACCTGGGTAGCCGCGCCTCTATTATACTATAGCTCTTCTTTTCTATCTACCCACCTTGAACGCAAAATCATAGTCTGAGGCAGTTTCACTTCGCGATCTTGAGTTGTGCATCACTGCATTGGCCATTTAAATCGATTACAAACACCGACGATCTTTTGTGCTACATCTGTACTTCTATTTCATATCCATCCGACACAATAATTAGGTTTCCCCAGACTGCAGGTACTCTAGGCAAACAGACAACAACCTGTGTTGTGTTTGTGTTTTTAAGAGTGAGTGATAGTTTGTTGGCGGAAGAGTTCATTTGGCTTGCTTCCTTTTTACTTGTAGCCTCATTTTCACGATAAGCTGTTTTCGTCAGTAGTTTTGTCAGTAGTCAGTACTGTCGTCTTTTTCATTTTAGAAATGTTATTCGTCACTTAAATAAAATTGTAAAATATTCATCTTTAACTCATTAAACTTTTGAAAGTTTTGCTGGAAATAGAATAGCAATCTTTTATGTTAAGGCACGAAAAATTTCATGTGAATGAGGCGAAATGCTAATGGTAACCAGTGGGGGCGTTGTCTTAGGCCCTTAGTTTTAGCCAAATTACGACTGTGTAGTAAGTCTAGCGTTGTCCCTGTTCTAGCCATTCTGTTCTGACTGGTGGCATTTTCTGCTAGTGTATAGAAAAAAACAACAAAATAAAATGCCTCCAAAACGTCGAGCCGCTGCAGCAAAAGCAGTGAAAAAAGAAGAGACGAAGACTACGATCGATTTCACAAATTTGAAGGTTGCTGATCTAAAAGCTGAATGCGCGAGAAGAGGGCTGAAAGCAACTGGGAAGAAAGATGAATTGATTGACAGGTTAAAAAGTGCCGAAGAAGAAAATGTTGTTGCTGCTGCTAGCGGCAAGAAGAAGGCAGGAATTTCAAAATTGTTTTATGGAGCTATCGTTAATGGATAAAAAAGCCAATCAAAAAATGCTTTTTCCCTTTTTGATTTATTTTCCCCCCAAATATTATACTATATATACAATATATACCGTTATACACACAAAGTCGTAAACAAGGCAAAAAGTAAAATTCAAAAATTTTAGCAAAGTAAATGAAATTGAATGAATGGAATCTAAATCTTTTTCAGTAAAAGTTTGCAGACAAACAAACAAGCAACAACAATACCAAAAAACTGCATATCATTACAAAATTTCATTTGTACCATACCATGCTTATGTTCCATGCCAAAAAGATCTTCAGTGTAGCCTGGCAGTGGCAGCTGGTACATACTTTCCAGAATTGCACAGAATATTTTAAGCACTCATTTCTGATAAAAAGCAATGATAAAAAAGTCTTTTTTCATGAAACAAATAGGCATTTCATGTGCATACAGCATAAATTCAATCTCGTTCATATATGTATGCAGCCTCCATATTCCAAAAATTTTGATGCTGCTTGGCTTAGCATTCCATGATTTTCCCCACTACAGATCCTGTCAAATGAAAAAGGATCACAAACACAGATCAATTTATGTGTGGAAACCTAAACTACAGTCTGGAGTCCCAGTCCCACAAGGTAGTTTTAAAATGCAGGTTATTTTGTTGAAATTCTGAAATTTATTTTATCTTTAGAAAACTGTGTGTATATAGATTTTTCCAATACAAGTCTGCTTCTGTTTTTCATACCAGGCAAAGATTGAAGAGGAAGCTGTGGAAAAAGAACAAGAAGATGTAAAGCCAACAATTAAAGAGAGGTTAGTTGCATTAGCAGCCGAGGAAAAGAAAAACAAACCAAATAAACAAAGAGAAGTTGACAAATTTTGCACCTTGTCAAGTGCTGCTGTTTGTGGTGATTATGATTGTATGCTGAATCAAACTAACATTGGTCAGAATAACAACAAATATTATGTCATCCAGTTATTGCAGCAATACGGAAGCCATTATGTTTGGAATAGATGGGGTCGAGTGGTATGTACGTGTATGTGGTATTGTCAGTGATGTCAGTGATGCATTATGTACCTTGCATGTGTATGCTGATGGGGTAAAGTTATAATTTAAAATTTTCCATCACACAATTTAATGCAAAATTTTTAAAAGCCATCTACAAACTTTTTTATGAGAAACCTGTAAGAAACTAGTCACTAATTAAAAAGCATTATTTTTCTCATTAAATGTGTTACAATATTACCAATATTAGTCTATTAAATAGTTTACTAATTATCAAAAACAGAATATTTCTCTCTGAGAATTTACTTTTCTCTAAGAATTTACAGAGTCTATCATAGGAAACTTTTTATTTCAAAGAAACAAAGAAACAACATTTTAAGAAACAAAATGCTTGGTCCCTGGCCCATTTTCTTATCTATTTTTAAAATGTTTTAAGAAAATGCTTCATGCAACTTTGAGAAAATTTTTAAAACAAATTTTTTTTAATTTTTGAGAAAAGTATTTCCAACAGAAAAAAATCAAGACAATGTTTTCAACATGTGCTATCATATGTTTTCCCTATACCTAAATTTGCCTGGAACTCACAAATGAGGCCTACATGAGGGTTTTTATGAGGTTTTTACAATATATTATCTTAATTGTAAACTTATTTATCATTTGTTTGTAAACTTATTTCTGATATTTTCTCCAGGGAGAGCCAGGTGCAAATACAATGAAAGGGCCATTTGATTTTGAAGCTGCGAGAAAAGAATTTGAAAAGAAATTCAAAGACAAAACTAGAAATGATTGGTCTGCGAGGCATGATTTTAAACCAATGAAAGGAAAATACACATTGCTTGAAATAGAGGCATCAGACGAGACAGACAATGCAGCAATGACAGAAAAGGTGATTCATCCAATTAGATGCATGAGTTTCACATCAAATTACACTGGATGCTACCACAGAGATACCAAAATTCCTACCATTTGTTACTGTGTTGCTATTTATTATCATTTTGTTGTATTTTTCCTGTTGAAGATCAAATAAAAATATCCGAGATTTTCAAATGGTTTTCAAATTAAAAAAGGGCAACTCATACCTTGATTATGCTGCTAAAACCAAAATCATGGTTGTTTGTGCTAAAAAACATAATAATTGCTATAATGATATAATTTTGGACACCTCCAATATTTTGCTACCAGGGGATAAACTGAAAAGACGGAGTTATGACCTTCAGATATATCTAGCAACACTGCAGATATATCTAACAACTTTAAGTTTTTGGCCTTATTTTCCTTTTGCTAGATTCTGTCTTTTTATTTCCTTGCCTTGTTACATTGATTGTTTTGTTCCTATGTGTTTGCCTTTGTTTAATGGGGATGAGAGAGTGTCAGCAAACATGGTGCATCTGCTCTGACAAACAGCAAAAGGAGAAATAAATATGCTGCATATGTAGATAATAAATAATAACACAGACAGTGACATTTTTGGTATCCGTGTAATGCCATTATATTATGCTCTTTAGAATGTTTAGAACTTTTTATTATCTATTACACAGTAACTTCTTATATTAGACAGCACTGAATTCAAATTTAAGCTAGGGGCGTTGCAATCATGATAATATTTCAGGAGGGCGGCGAAGTAAAAGCATTGTTGGGGGCTGTTAAACTTAAAGTACAAATTTAAGGACATTGCCCAAACTTTTGTCTCAATTTTACCTGAATTTTCACTCAATTTGTTGGGCGGGAGTGTTCCACACATCCTCTGTACCAACGCCCCTGGTTTCAGTGGGGGTTAGCTATGGATTTCTTGTGAAGGGACTAAAATCGGACGTTTTACGTAAATTTTCCGACAAACACCTCTAAACAGTAAAATTCGCTATAAATTCTCCTGCCAAAACGTATTTTCTTGCTCGGTGGGGGACCGACGGGCGCCAGAACCTCCCTCTATCCCCGCCACCGCTGGTTATGCTTGATGAAATAGTGTCTAATTCTCTTCCCTCCGGATTGTTTTTTTGCAGCTGAAGATCATAGATAAAATTGATGGCATCGAAAAGAAAGTACGACCATGCAAACTTGACAAGCCAACACAAGAACTTCTCAGCTTACTTTTTGATAGTGACATGTTCAAAGATGCAATGGCAAAAATGAATTTAGGTAAAAATGCTACGTTCTTTTGAATCAGGGCCGGGACCTGGAAATGACACCCCCTGGAAATGTAAGACCATGTTTACTCAGAAATTTCCCCTCATCTGGCAATGAGCTGGCAATTCATCAATCGGCAAGTTTCTAATTCTACTTGGCAAATTTTTCGCGACATCCCCTGTCCGAAAGTTTCTGCATCGTGTACATTTATTTATTGCGACTATTTAAATGGAAGTTTAGATCCAGGATGAGTCTTTCCAAGTAAGAGCACGACACAGAAAATATTAAACCTCAAATTAAAATAATAAATGTGGGGAATGTTTTTTTCTCATGATAGAACGTTGTGCTTTTCAAATTTGTAATTGATTATTTTTCGTCGTCTTTTGGAAAGCAAGCTAAAATTAAGCTTCGTTTTCACCGTTAAACAAAAACGTTTTGGATAATGTGCTATTCAAATGAATGAAGTTGTTGCTTTCAAACGTGTCGTGTTATATCAGTAGTTCTTCCATTTTTGGAATTTGTACACCTTCATTTTATTAATTGCAGATGTCAAGAAGATGCCCCTTGGAAAGCTAAGCAAAAGCCAAGTTGCAAAGGGTTTTGAGGTATTTTGTCTGTTTTTGTTGTTACAGCAGAAGCGACTCTGAAAAAATGAAATTGGTGTTTAATCTTGGGATTCGTAGCTGTATCTAGTTTTAATCGCACTTTCATGTGAAGGGATTTTAGATCTGAGTTCACCAATTTTAAATGTAAACTATTTATTTTCCGACATTCCTCAAAAAACCGTGTGGTTGAGAAATTTTTAGAGTTAGTCAGAACCAGCTTTGAAGCATAATTTTGTTCGAAACTATATTGATCTGTCGAATTGTTAGACAATATTTGTATTTCGTTACATCTTCTTGTATCGAAATGTAACAAAAAAATTTACAATTGTATGCAAAATTACTCACCGGACCACATTTACAATTGTCAGATCCCAGGGCACTAAAACGTTTGGGCCCTTTTTCATTCTTGAAATTCAAGAAAGAAAAGAAAGAAAAATGTATTATTTCTCTTCGAAAGAGTTTGCTGCTTCTGTCAAGTCCTCCCACTCACAGATGAAGATAATTTTGCTTTCAATTCTGATTGCTTTAATAATATTCAAAATTTTCATTTTCAGAATTGTAGGTCCCAATGATCAATGCGACCTTGAAGCTACTCTTTAAAATTTTAGACTGCAAAATGCAACTTTTAATATAATTTTCTCTCAAAGGTTTTAGAAGAAATCGAACTAGTTCTGGATCAAGGAAAGACGTCTGGTTTGACAGATTTAACATCGAAGTTCTACACGGTTATTCCTCATAACTTTGGGCGACACCGACCTCCAGTCATCGATACAAAAGAGGTTTTACAAAAGAAAATGGACATGCTTACAGTAAGTATCTCAAATTTGCGTTTAATTAATTTTCGCTTGTTTTCTTTGCCTGTCTGAAAGATTATCTGCAACCAGCATGCATTGCGAACATTTTTGGCGTGTTGCGGCCATTTCCATTGTCCATGAAAATGAATAAGTTAGATGTTTTCTATTTTTGGTTTCTCGTCACCCATCCATTTTATGGATGGTAGGTAGGACACAATAAAATGCATGGGTAATGAGAAACCGAAAAATATAAAACACGAAAAATTAAAAAGACAAAAAGTTTCTTAAAGCCTGTGTATTCAATTTTTTGGCGTATATTTCTGGAAATTTGGGGGCTATGCCTCCTTTGTGGTTTCAAATTTCATGGAAACTTTGCCAATCTTGTATTTTATTTGAGTTTTTGCTCGTTCGAACGACTAACGTTTTCCTGTAATTTTGTTTTTAGCAGTCAATCATGTCGTATCTTTGTTTTGTTCTAGGTGCTTGGAGATATTGAAATAGCACAAACACTTAAGCAAGAAGAACAGGACAGCCAGGTGAGTTTGAGTTTCAGAGGTTTGGCTATACCTTGTTTCGTGCCATCTAACTTGTAATGTAACCCGGGCCTGCAAATGAGGGACAGTTATTTCATACTATTATTACCACGAGCAATTGGTTTCGGATGATTTGTTCCCTGGCGCCCATTGTTTCCTAACGTCCATGAAATGTGGCACGCTATATCCTGTAATGGGAAATCGGACATTACGTCGCATGCGTCGTCGCATTAGGTGATACGGGTAATAAGATACTACATTACATCGGTGCTAGGAAATGCATGGGAACTGGGAAAAACCTCATCCGAATCCTATTGCCTATGTTATTACTTTTTTGTTTTTATCCTATTGCTGTTGCTTAAGTTATTACTGTAGGAACCAGTGAACATAGATAAAAGGCATGGAAGAAGGGGTTGAGGGGGAAAGGGGGCAGGAGGATAATTGACTATCCTCTTCAATAAATCCATTTTCAGAACGAGCTTTTAAAAACGCAAGGAACCTTAAATATACTATATTTCATCACGAAGCACATTTCTGATTGTGTTTGTTTCAAATCCAAAGGCGAATCTAGATGAAGTGGACCATCCACTGGATGTGGATTACTCTTTGCTAAATGCGGACCTCGAAATATTGGACAAGAAAAGCAAGGAATATAAGGTATGAATGTAGATCAGGTACAACATTGATACCATAAAATTGATACCATAAAATTGATACCATAAAATTGATACCATAAAATTGATACCATAAAATTGATACCATTAAAATGCGGAGGCACCGTTGAATTAATTAAACAGTAGTCTGTGTGCAGACGCACAACTCTACTCAGTTTTGAGGCTACGAGTAGGCTATTAAATAGCACACCAAGGTCTTTCATATTTATGTTATCATCAGAGTGTGTTCACAGCAAGACATATAGAAATATGTCACTGCGGAGGAGGAGAGCTCAGGAAACTCCTCCGCAGTGACATATTTTTTATTTTGTTTGCTTAGTAATAAAATGAAATAGACTTAGAGCAAGTCCAGACATATGCAGGTTTTTTTTAAGATCGCTAGCAATGTAAAATTTGGTATTTTCCCGAACACTGTTAAATATATACTTTACTCGTCCGTTATATGTACCTTATAATATATATATATATATGTACCATTTTAGTTTATTGATAAATACACACAAGCAACCAAAACCGGTGGTAATGGATCAGGCGTTAAGATAAAAGATATTTGGAAAGTTAACCGACATCCAGAGGTATGTTTAAAAAATCTATCTAGAAAATAGGGACGAGTTTTTCTTTAAATGTTTAAGTTTTTAGCACTGTAAATGTTTTCAAATTCATGCAAATGATTTAGCATAAGGTTTTCCCATATCAGGTTTCCTTAGATTGTAATTTAGTTTAGTTTTAGTTGTATTTTTTTATATCTATCGTAATATCTTACATCCAGATCAGGGAGTAATAGACGCGAGAGGAAACGCGCATTGAGTCACCCGAGTGATGGTTTAACGTTTAACGATGGTTTTACGTTTAACGATAGTATTACGTTTGACGATGGTTTTACGTTAACGATACCACAGGGAGCATGTCAGTACGTTGCAACCCTGTGACCTTTGCACAAACATTTAACTAAAGACGGTGAGTTAAATGTTGCAAATTAAATAAAATTTGTATTTATAGGAGGGCCCCGTAAAACCAGCAGCCCTCCACGTAGTTAAAAAATTAAAATGTTCAATTTGACTCCTTCACCCCTGGAAGGGTCTTCACTGACGAACAAGGGGGTAAATGTGGGCGGTTTATTTATTTCCCAAGGGTTGAATATATTTTGAATTAAGTCTTTTCGTTTGGGGTCCCCCGGGATGATATATATGTATCTTTGATAGTTATCTACGTTTTTCCCAGGGACCCAGGTTTGAAGCCCACGACGACGTTCTGAACAGAAAACTGTTATGGCATGGAACAAATGTCGCTGTTGTTGTAGCAATATTGAAAGGCGGTTTGCGAATTATGCCACACTCTGGTGGGAGAGTCGGTCGTGGTATTTATTTCGCATCTGAAAATGGAAAGTCTAGCGCTTATGGTGAGTGGCCTTAGACTTACTACAAAGTCGTAATTTGTCTAATGATATCTGGAGGGATTTTTCCCCTCGCATCTCCTCCGCAGTAGCGAAACTAAGGGAGGAGAGACCTTAAAAAAATAAGAACGAAAACTTTCGATAAATATCGTTCTTATATTTTCCTGAGGTCTCTCCTCCGCAGAGTATTTTCCTCCGCAGTGACATATTTTTTATTTTTTACTGCTTAACGAAACGAGATAGACTTGGAGACTTGGAGACAAGTCTAGGCTAGAGTGGCCTGCATTAAAGCCCTATCTTTAAGAAATTCGTCGTTCGACCTCAATCTTTTGTTCTCCCTTAATTAACCTATTGTTTTCCTATGGTTCTGGTCGGAATTTAATATCGAGTCAACTTGAACAGTCTTAATTAACTCCATGTCAAAATCTATCATTTGAAGCCGTGAAGTTTAAGTCAAATTTCAAATTGATTACAACCCGAAAAAAGTGTTACCCTTCCGAGTGTACAAGAATCTTGTATTACCCCCTCGATTGGAATGTTTACATTAATTTGAAAATAGCCAATCAATTTGCAGTATTGATGATCATGTGATAAAATATTTGTGATGTGATTGGCTAAACCTCTTTTTGTAGTTGGTACATCAAAGAACATTGGTATCATGTTTCTCTGTGAAGTGGCGCTTGGCAAGGAGCATGGAATAACGCGGGATGATTCGTCGCTGAAATCTCCTCCGGGTGGCTTCGATTCCGTAATTGCGCGAGGCAGACAGGAGCCTGGTAAGTCACACAACCCCACATCAATGCAGTAAAACATATCTTGCCCCTTCCTAGGGGGTCGGTCTTAAACCATAGTTATAGAGGTAATGACACACCATCTCTAGATGTATGAGAAACATTTGTTTAAGAGCAAAATGTACAACTGTTATTTGTCCTATACCTATAGAGATGGTTTAAACGTTTTTTCATAAAAAAGACGTAAGCTTCAAGTTGAGGCTGGGAGTTACTTATTGTTTTCATGAGCGAACTTTCGACCAATATTTAGATACATTTTTGCCCCAAAACCCACCCAAATGGGCGGCAGATAAACCCGTCCCTGAACATTACACAATGATCCGGAACCAAAGAACTAATGTAAGAAATACCAAACAATGAAATAGTTTATTTCTAATCATCGATGTATTACTAAAAACTAGATATGTTCGCCATCAAAGTAGAGAAAATATTAGAGCCGCCATTTTCACCATAAAACCCTTATAAGCGGCATATAAACCCGTCCCTGGGAATCCTCCTAAATGCAAACAATTCCTTTATTCAAGAAATTGGAATTTAGGTCTCGTTTATAATTCTCCGGTTTGCAACAAGGTAGGCACAATTACGCAATTCAGTAACCCTCCTCAGAACTTATATGTTGACAACAACAGCAACAGCAACAACAACAACAACAAAAATAGAGGGATTGTGTTGCCAATCGAGGTAGGAAGGATTGAGGAAAGATTTGAAGTTAAGAAGAGGTTGGGACCCACCTGAAAATGCCCTCGCAGTGTCATTAACTGCGAATAGGCGACTGTTTGACATTAATTGCTTGCTTTTACAGATCCACAACACGACATTAAAACAGAGTTTGACGGGAAAGAAGTTATTGTACCCCAAGGAAAACCCGCTGACCAGAAGCAGTACAGCAGCAGTTCATTTTGGCAGAGCGAATATCTCGTTTACAAAGAAAGCCAAGTAAGGATGAGATATTTGCTGAAAATGCAATTTTAGAATATATGATCGGGACTGGATTGAACAAGATTGGGGAAAATATGATTGTTAAATTTTAAAGCAAATTTGTTTTTATTTGAACCCTTTCAGACCTATTTTTCGGGAGGTTGTACATAAGCAAAAGAATTCGATTCAAGGGATAATTGTAGGTTAAAACATCTTAGATTTCGTTCAGATCTACCTCCTGAAAATATAACGTTTTATGCTGTTTATTAATAGGCCATATGGCCATTCCAAGGGCGAAAGGATTCAACCGTTCCTGTTTGTTTTGTATAGTTTCTTTACTCCATTAAAATCCTGGCATGTATTTGACTATTCATGTAAAAAAAAGAAAATTATAGCTCACTTCAAACGTCCACTTCCGTCGAATCAAATTCAATTGATATGAAGTTCCAAAATTCGTGATCAACGTGACCAAAATTCGTCTTAGATTTAAAAGTGAAACTTCGCTGAAGATTTATTTAATTTGGCTACAGTACCCGACCAACAGTATTTGACTTGACACAACACAAGTGCGATGTTTAAATTGAGTCTACGAGATTGTTTACAGTAAGAACCACGTCAATAAAAAACTGACTTATAAGAGACCACAAGCTGATTTTTGGTAAAAATTTACACTATTTTTCAAAATTGATTAAAATGATTTAAATTATGGAAATCATTTCAGATTATAGAGGGTATTGCTATAGTTTTTCCACATTCATTTTAAGGTCTTAAGTTTCTCTCTTAAGATTGTGTCACAACTTTGAAGTAAATCGAATTTTTTTGTTCATTTGTATGAATTAAATTCACATAAAATGTAAGAAGAAATTCAAAATTATTTGATTATATGAATTACCAAGCATTGTCTTCTTTTTTCGTTTCTTGTTGAAATTGTATTGCATTTTGGTATTTTGGTGGAAGATTGATAGGAGTGTGCACCCAAGATTTTGAGAAATTTTATCCAATCCACCTTCAGTTAAAAGCCGCCATTATGAAAACTTCATTACAAAATCCAACTTCTGAAGTTAAGGCCGCTTTTACCAGATTACCCGCACACGCCCTCCCCCGCATATTTTTGGAATTTAAGCAACAAGAGCGAGACAGTATAAGCCAATGGGCTTAAAAGTTTTTAATTTTTTGACTACGTAATTTTGAATACATGACATACTTTACACATACAATGCTTGCCTAAACTCTTGGAACGCTTACAAGTTCTACGGAATTTATGGTGGAAAACGTGATTGTTTCTGATTGGCAGTCAGTCAGGCATTACAACAACCTTGTTTTGGGGGGAAGGGGGCTTTGGACCGTATTTGAATGCAAATTTGAATGTAAATCGACCGCATTTGAAGTCAAGCTGAATGGATTGAAAATTGCTGAATCAGCCGCCTATAAATATTTAGGGGTCATGATGGATA